>JAHHUM010000303.1:944081-1127948 GCA_036173005.1 Crenichthys baileyi | reverse complement strand
TAAACAACGAGAGTAGGTTGTGTATTTCAGCTTATATAAACTTCATATGAACTTATAAACTTCACTGTGGATTCAGTAAAGCCATAGCATTTAAGTTTCAACAGAATTGTATGGTCAGTTAGATCGAAGGCTGCCAAAAAATCTAATAAAACCGCTCCTGTAATGTTATTTCGATCCAAAATAACATTACAGGAGCGGTGTTGGACCTGGAGATTATGCTGAGAATTAATATAGCTAATGTTAATTAATTCAATAAACATATATGTAACTTACTGCATAAAATAATATGGAACCTCTGACATGGACTTAAACTGGTTGCTGGTTCCACAGGGATATAGCAAAAGTATAATCAGTCTGATTCCCATCATGTTTAATGCTGCTGTGTGCAACTTGTTAAGTGAAGCGGTAGTCTAAAAGCTGTCAAACATAAGGGAATCTTTTTATTCTTCCTTTGAAGCTACCTGAGAGGTGATGGTTTCATCAAAGCCTCAGTCTGAAATTGGATTAAAGCATTTAGGAAGGCACAAACCTGAAGTGCTGTTAAAAAAAAAACTATTTGACATCTTGCAGATTGCTTCTGTTTTTACATTTAGACTTTTCATATTTATTATCCAAGATAACGTAAAGCAAAGCATGATTTTCAAAGGATTTCATTAGTAGTTTTTGTGATAAACCAACACAAAGTAGTCTATAATTATAAAAAAAAGAAAAAGAAGACAAAATATGCATACTTTTCATAATTTTTAATGAATATCTGAAACTTACATTTGACTGAGGTAATTTTTTATAGAACCATGTTTCTCTGCAATTACCTCAGTAAGTCCTCTCAGCTACATTGCTGTGAAAAAGTGTTTGCCACCTTATAGACTTCTTGTTTTTTACTCTCATACTTTTTTTCAGATAATCAAAAGGGTTTAACACTAGGACTCCCAGATTTCTAACACTACTAGAACTCCCAAGCCCGTCAATTTGATGGCGAGCATTCTGGATGCGAGGGCAGTGATGGCGTCATCGCATTACATTGGTCAGAATGCTAAGGTTTTCTTGCACGCTATAAAATTGTGGTTTTGACAAGAACTAATAATAGTATTTCATCAAAACCTATATTTTTTATTATTATTTATAAATAGTACTGAAAAATAATACAGAGTAGCGGGTACATTTTAAAAAAAAGCTTTACTAATCTGACCAAAAGCTGGACAGCTCCATGTTACGCCCCCCTTTCACTTTGCGGACATAAACTAGTGCTAAAAATGCCTTCAGCTCATCCACACTCATGTCCGAGGAGGAACATGCAGCCCTGAACGTGGATGAGCATTTCGGCATCCACCAAGCAGAGGAACGCGGTCTGCGCATCTTGGATCTGGCGCTCTGTCAACGCGTTCTGGTTCTGACGCCTCCCTCTATTTTCTTCCTCCCCTACCACTGTCCACACAGCGCCATCCTTTCCTATCTCCTCCTCCTTCCCAGGTGTGCGCTCGTCTTGCAATGAAAACGCTGTAAAGCGCTGTAAAGATTGTCGTTACTGGGCTACTATATCTATGACCTACAGTAACTTATTGTTAATTTCTTTTTCCATTATCAGTACCTTGTTTTTTAGATTCTCTCCTGCCAGTGAGCTGGTTTGCTGGGTTTATAGCTGGGCACTGGGCACCTGGCTTGTCTCCCTATCTCTGTAGTTTATATATTATTAGTTTACTAATCTGTAAACTATAGCCTGAAATGATAAAATCGTTACATAGGCTAGTCTTTTACTACCTTGAAATAATGCGCCAATCCTGCTAATGGGACGACCCGTGTTTTTTTAGCAGGGGGAGCCTCACTCTCTGACCCGCTGTCACTGGAACTGAATACTGACCAAGAGCCGTCAGAATCCCTCTCGACCCAGAATCACGATCATGTAATTTTCACAGCATTTCCAATGCCTCTTGAGCAGAAGCCATTTGTAGGATGCCAACAATCTTCTTCTCAGACTACATTCTAGAGTGGCGGTTGCTAGGCAAGGTTCGCGCGTATACTCAGCCGCAGGAAAAAATATCAATGTAAATAATAGGGCCGTCAAAATAGCGGCTGTGGTAGTTAGAGGTAGAAATACTTAGATCTTTTATTTACTTTGTTATTTTTTAAAAATAGAGACATAGGAATACACAAGACACAGGTTTAGAAAAAGTCAGGATGCCAGGAAGATAAAGAGTTTTAATAAACCAGAGTTATGGCATGTCAAACTGACGGCCCTGGGGGTTCTAGTGTTAATATCTAAGATAACCTGAATAAATGCAAAAATACATTTTTAAATTATAGTTGCACTTATTGAAGAATTGCTTCCTAAACCTAATTACTAGTTGTGCCACACTGGAGAGTTTTCAAGCATGAACAGCCTTGTTACAGCATTTCAATTGGATTTACAACTGGACCAGACCACTCCAAGGTCTTCATCTTCATTTTCCTGAGCCAATCAGAGATGGCCCTGTTGCTGTTCATTTTCCTGCTGCATAGCCGGAGCATACTTGAGATCAACTTTTTGGCAATCATGAGATGGGTCTTTGTGTTTATTTTGGTCAGCAATGGGTTTTGCTTTGGAACTGGCCTATGGATGCCATTTATTTCCAGTCTGTTTCTTATAGTTGAATCTGGAAAATTGACCTTAACTGAGGCAAGTAAGGTCTAGATGTTCTGAGTGCTTTTTTGATCTCCTGGATGAGTGGTCAATGCGTTCTTGGAGGGATTTTGGTCAGTATAGTTTTCCAGAGTACAAAATCAAGATCTGGGGATGTTGTGTTGCATTTTAAAATGTTTTAGCCTACTTCCTGATGCCAGACAGGTTTTATTTAAGTCATTTCTTTGATTTCTTGATTGTTCAGGTTTGATAGTAATTAAAAAACTGGTCTTGGTTTTCCAGAAAGATTATGGTAAATCACAGTGATTTAAGAAGGGGTGCGGGGGGCAGTTACTATTTCACACAGGGCCAGGTTAGCTTGTGTAGCTACATTAATGAAATCATCATTGGTAAACTGCTTTTTGCATTTACTCCATCTATTTTTGTCTGATATTGTAAACGGACAATCTGAAGCATGTGTAACAAAAAAGCAAAACCAATGGAAATTTGTGACGGGCAAATACTTCTTCAGAGCACTGCACTTCAACAATCAGATATTATGCATGAATACTTAAACTAATACCCCTTTTGCTGGTTAATTTTTTTGTATTACCATCTTAACATGGAACATAATGTACCGCAGGCTATGCTTATTGTATGCATAGATGTAATAGTACAACAGGGCTATTAAAGCATATCTGCATATCTAATCAGTGTAAATACCAAGGATTGTGGTGTACACCCTAATGGGGTTGAAATCACTTATTGTAAACGGACGATCTGAAGCATGTGTAACAAAAAAGCAAAACCAATGGAAATTTGTGACGGCAAATACTTCTTCAGAGCACTGCACTTCAACAATCAGATATTATGCATGGATACTTAAACTAATACCCCTTTTGCTTGATAAATTTTTTGTATTACCATCTTAACATGGAACATAATGTACCGCAGGCTATGCTTATTGTATGCATAGATGTAATAGTACAACAGGGCTATTCAAGCATATCTGCATATCTAATCAGTGTAAATACCAAGGAGTGTGGTGTACACCCTAATGGGGTTGAAATCACTTCTCCTTGCAGCCTTCAAGTCTGAGGATATGATCTTCAGACCAACCGGCAACCTGTCATTGAAAATGTCCTTTGCGTTGGCAAGCTGTCATTTACAATGCATCAGAGGGAGCCTCACGGTGGTAATCCCATTCAGCTTTTAGTCCAGCGCTATTCATGCTTGTAAAACCAAGAAAAAAAATCTAATTAACATTCCCAGTGACCCGAAAATAAACATTTATTTTCCCATCTTCTGCACACGGTGAAAGATTTCTGACACTGTCCTTTGATAGCCTCCAATTTTCATTTTCTTTTGGGTTTTGCTTCCTCTGTAATTTATGCATCATGCATCAAGTCATGCATAATTAACTTTGAATTTACCACTGTATAGGTTTCAAGACACCAAAACAAATTCTGTGGTAATAGAGGTGTAGGTGGGGGCCTTGCTCAATTCTACTTTTCTTTCTACCTTTGAACTGAAACAAAGAATAAAACAGATACAAGGTTTCTGGAGCACCTTGTCCACTATAACAGTATTTCTAGGTTTTATTTGCACATGTGCAAATAAAAAAAATAAATTTTGTACCACTGGATATCTTTCACCAAAAATGTGAAAGGATAGATCCAATTTTTTTAAATTTAAAGGGTTTTTTGAAACCGGCTTTTAAACACCGAGGGAAATCCGAAAAGGGTTGGTCCGGGGAAGGGGCCCGCGGCTAAGGGTTTATCCATTAGGGGGCTAAGACCCCCAAATTTTCCCAAAAAAACATCAATCCCCAGTTTTATTTTAAAAAAAAAAAATTGCTTTTATAAACCCTTAAAAAACCCATAAATCACTTTTTGAAATTTAGGGGGGTTTTTTAAAAAAGTGCCAATGATTATTTCTACATGAAATGTAGGTACGAGAGGGTGTGCCATAAAGTATCTTCCTGTGTGACTTTTATTGATTTTTAAACTACCTTACCTTCCTTTAAGGTAGTTAATCTGAACCGGTACACCTCCAATGTCATGTTTTCAGTACAGTGCTTTGCAAAAGAAATTCCCCCCTCCCTTTGGCATTTTCATGTTTTTTGCCCCCCCAACCCCGGGAAAAAAACTTTAAAATTGTTTGAGAGGTTGCACCACTTCATTTTTATAGAACCCTCCCCAAAACCTTTTTGAAGGTGTGGGGTTTTTCCCCTTAAATTGTAAAGAAAACCACAAAATAGGACAAAAAAATTTGAAAATTTCCCAGTGTGCATACCCTTTGGGTTTAAGGTATGGTCCCGGTTTATTTAAATATATTTTACCCCCCCTAAAGTCAGTATTTGTAGGGGGCCACCTTTGCAGCAAAAAACCCTCCCAGGGGGCTTTTGGATAAGTTCTGTGATTTTCCCAAACATTTTCCCAAACGGGGGAAATTTTTTTTAACCCATTAAAAAAAGGGGGGGGGGGAAAAAAACCCGCCCCAGTTTTTCCCAGGTTGGGGGGTTTTTCGCTTGTAAACCAGTGGGCCTCAAGCCTAACCACAATTCTAATTGCATTGAGGTTTTGGGCCCTTTGTTTAGGCCATTCAACAATTAAAAAAAAAAATTTTTTTTCCCCTTAAACAAAAACCCAAAGTTTTGGGTCTTTTTCCCTGGTGGAAGGTGAACCTCCACCCAGCCCCCAAACACAGGAAACCCTTGGGGGTTTTTTGGTTTGAAATACCCCTCAAAATTTTCCCCAAATCCACCCTTTTTTTTAAAAACCCTAAAGGGGGGAAAAACATTTCCCAAGTCCCTCCTGCTAAAAAAAAACATCCCACACCGACGGTTTTTCTAGGGGTGGTGGGTTTGGGGGGTTTTTTGCGCCAGCCAATTTATTTGGGGGGGAAAAAAAGGTTAAATTTTTTTTGGGTTTCTTCTAAAACCCCCTTTCCCTTTCCCTAAAAGGGGGGAAATAAAAAATCGTACAAAAAATTTTTTCCCAAACCTGTTTCCTTTGAAAGGCAGGGGGAACCGTACCCAAAAAAATAAAAACCCCCGAGAGGATAAAAAACGGGGGGAAGCGGAAAATGGCCCAAATTTAACTGAGGAGGTAACCCAAAGAGGGAATCAGGACCCAAGGGAGGTGCAGAAAAACCCTAAATTTAAAACCCTGAAGCAAGTAAACAATGGACTACCTAACAAATTAACGAGGGGGGAACCAAGATTTTTTAAAGGAAAATATAAACCTAAAAAACCTTTAAAGGGGGAAAAGAACAAACGCCTAAAAAACAAAAAACAAAATCAAACCCCAAACATAATTAACTAAAAAAAAAGCAGGGGCGGGAACCCGGGGCTTTTGAAGAGAAATAAACAAAACTCAAAACACAGGCAGATCATGACAAGTTACTCTTTGGAGATTAGTTACATCAAATGCACAAATAAGTTTTATAATACCCCACATTATTATATGTCAAATCCTGAGATTCAGCCCACATTTCCTGCACCTTGGGTTGGCACTGGATTGATGTGCATTTGGGGGGGGCCCCAGATCTGCTTTTTGGATTGGGGGGCTAAATTTCCCCCAAGTAAAAAGCAGGGGTCCAAAAATTTGCTTTTTTTTTTTTTAACCCCCCCAAAGCCCCAAAAAAAGGCCCCAAAACCCCAAATCCCCCAAAAATCTCCCCGTTTTGTTTTTTTTATAGCAAACTGTTTTTTAAAAGCCATTTTCTTGCATTTCTCTTGCATTTCCCCTAACCCTTTGCTCCCCATCGAGTTTCCCATTTTCCTGCTTTGCAGATCTGATCACTCTGTGACAGTGTCCTGTATTCCAAGCTCCTGTTCTCTGTATTCTGTATGTAAAATGATAGTAAACCCTGGTTGACAGCGACTCCCTTCCTCTTACACAGGGATGATTTTGCTCCTGCCTTTTTAAAATAAATTGTCCCCAGAATTATCCCAAAACCCCTTTGGTTTTGTTGTGGCATTAGGGGCCCGGTTTTTCAAAATAATAAAGACGAGAAAGGGGGGGGGGAAAAAAAAAAAATAAAGAAAAGGAGGCAAAAACAGCCCCGGGATAGAGGATTTAAAACCCCGGATGGCTGTGCCTGCTCTACCACTTTTTTACACACTGCCCAACCTCTTGCAGATTTAAATTTAAATTAATCTTTTAATTTCACCAACAGATTTCTTTTCCTGAGAGTCCTGACTTGAACCTGATAATCTGTGGAGGGGGCTTAACATTAGGGTGATGGCAAGGAAGCCTTCCAACCTCAAAGACTTTGAGTTCATCAAAAAAGATAAATGATTAAAAATACCAGTGGGGACATGCAAAAAGATGGTCAGCAATTGTAAGAAGCGTGTGATTGCTGTTTTACTGCCAATACAGGCTTTTCCATTTATTATTGAGAAAAATGTGCTTTTGTTTTTAAAAGTTCAGTTTATTGTGCTTTGTATTTACAGCTTATGAAATTTAAAATCTTTCTAAAAGGTAAAGAGGGTACAGATACAAATGTTGTTGGTCACAAGATGCAAGGGCAACAGTAGGATAACTCCAGCAGAATTAGAATCAAAATCTCTTGTAGTTTTGACTGGTGCATATATTTAATCACGCAACAGTACTTCAAGAAAGTGCTGACAGTAGCTTTGCAGGCTCGGACGTTCACAACTTGGAATGGCACAGACGGAGGGGGAATGAGGTTTATTTCATCCCTGAGTGTTCTATTACTTTCTGTTTCCCATTAATACCAGCATTTCCGCAGTCAGCAACCAGCACAGGGCAAATGGAAATGAAAACAAAGTGTCTCGGCATGCTCTGGCTGTCATCAGCATGGCGCGTTTAGTTGTGCACACAAGCTGCCATCACGGACGAGGCATCAGAGGCCAGGCATTTCGCTCAAGCAGCGGGGTGTCCGTCATTTTGTTGGCAAGATCGCATGGTGGGTCATCTCGTTTAGGGGATTTTATTATTTGTTTCACGCTGGTTGCGTGGGCAATGGTGGAAAGGAAATGAAGGACAAAGAAGATTTGATGAATAAACTGAAAAAGTGGAGAGACAGGAAAGTGCCTGGGATGAAATACTGCTTTTACTGTCAGGCACAAGTCTGTTTGAATTAGGAGGAAAAGAGCATGACAACTATAACTGGGAATCATGTAAATACGTGATTTTTTAATAATTTTAAATAAGAAGAAAACACAGACATCAATTTTTTTTATATAATCTCTTTTTCAGAACAACCAAAATAATACTAACAAGAAAAGCTTATTTTTCTTCTGTAGATTTCCCTCTAATTGGAACAAAGATGGAAAAAGTGTGGAGTGAAAAAAGGCTGGGGAAAAATGTACACCAAAGAATCATAATTAGGAGGGAAAAAAGCTTCAAATGTCGGTTCCGCTGGCTTAGGCTTCTCCTTCCACCACGTCATGCAGTCTGGCTTTCTAATTCTCCAAAGACCCCCAGGACCATTTTCTGCTATTCTACCACTATCCTTCCAAGGAATTGCTTATGCTAATGTGCCAAGGATGATATAGGCTCTGCAATTAAGCAATTAATTTGTCTGAAATCTGCCGCTGTTTTTCACTGCCTGTGAATTTTCATGCCTCCTTGACCAAGTCTAGCACAGAATAAACAAAATTGTTAAAAAACAAAATGTTTATTGTTTTTTGGGACCAAGAGAAAGGATTAGGATTTCTATGTGATCAGTGAGTCATTCGGTATATATATATTTTTCCACAGATGTTCAACTTAATTTAATAACATTGCCATATTCTGTGCTAATACATTACACAAACAAAAAGAAAATTGAGTTTTCATCACAAAAACACTTGGCAATGATTTCCCAAACTCATTTTTTTAATAACCAAGATCTCACTAGTATAGTTTTCAACTTAAGAAAGTTGGCAATGATATCCCAAACTCATTTTGTTTCACTTCAGTGATACAGCTCAACAAACAGATAATGTATATATTGTATACAGCGCCTTGTGAAAGTAGTCAGGCTGCTAGAACGTTTTCACAATTTGTCACAAAACTGGAAGTTTTCTTTTGTATTTTATGTGATTGACCAACACAAAGCGCAGAATTGTATGAGTAGAATTTCAATTCAATTCAGTTTATTTATATAGCACCAATTCATAACACGTCCTCTCAAGGCACTTTGCAAAGTCAATTCAAATGTTTCAAGTTCCAAGTCAAGTACATACACTCAAATGAATTAACTTTCAAACAATGCAGTCAAATTCACTTTATTATTAAATTTGGTTACATAGTTTTCTATCTTAGGATACCCAGCAGATTGCATCGAGTCAGTAACTTGCAGCATTCACTCCTCCTGGATGAGCATGTAGCGACAGTGGACAGTCAAGTGCATTGCCTTTGCAGCAATCCCTCATACTGATCAAGCATGTAGCAACAGTGGAGAGGAAAACTCCCTTTTAACAGGAAGAAACCTCCAGCAGAACCAGGCTCAGTGTGAGCGTCCATCTGACATGATCGACTGGGGGTTTGAGAGAACAGAGCAGAGACCCAAAAAAATGCAGAAGCACTAATCCAGGAGTACTTTCTACAGGAAAGAAAAGTAAAAAAGTTAATGGCAGCAGTAGCTCTTTTAGTGGCTTCATCAAGGAGAGAAACACAGCTAGGAAAATGAACTCTGATTCAGTTTTCAAGTCTAGAGTATAAAAGAGCACATACAGTTAGTCACAGTAGAAGTTCAGCCAGTAGCTATGTCTTGGAGAGAAACAGGGTTAAACACTGAAAGACAGGGAGAAGTGTATCATCTGTAGACGGAATCCACACTTAGTATCAAAATTCAATTCAATTAAAAAATACTTTATTAATCCCAAAGGAAAATTAAATGTTGTTGTAGCTCATTATGTAGGTTTCTTCAAAGAGCCATTGTAGATGCTGATGGCTGTGGGCAGGAAGGATCTCCTGTAGCGGTCTGTCTTACAGCACAAAAGAGCCAGTGCTGGCACCAGTAGGTCAGCCGATACCACCCTCCAGGAAGGTGTCACAGCTAAACACAGAGCCAGGCCAGGTGTAGCTAGTAGCAAGAGAAAAAAAAAACAAGCAAGAATACAAAGTTAAAAGTTGAAGCAACAGCAAATAACACAAAATATGAGAATAGTAGGAGAATGTGGCAGAGTGAGGGAAAATGGTCATTATGTCCTCCAGCAGCCTAAGCCTATAGCAGCATAACTACAGAGGTAGCTCAGGATAACCTAAGCCACTCTAACTATAAGCTTTATCAAAAAGGAAAGTTTTAAGCCTAGCCTTAAAAGTAGACAGGGTGTCTGCCTCACGGACTAAAACTGGGAGCTGGTTCCACAGGAGAGGAGCCTGATTACTAAAGGATCTGCCTCCCATTCTACTTCTAGAGACTCTAGGAACCACCAGTAAACCTGCAGTCTGAGAACAAAGAGCTCTGTTAGGTATATATGGAACAATCAGATCTCTAATGTATAACTGCATTTTGTGAACATCCTGATAGTAAAGAATTACAGTAGTCCAGCCTTGAAGTAACAAATGCATGGACTAGTTTTTCAGCTCTATTCCATAACTTTGGCAATATTCCAGAGGTGAAAGAAGGAAATCCTATAAACCTGCTTAATATGGAATTTAAATGTCATGCCCTGGTCAAAATAACACCAAGGCTTTTACTTTATTACCGGAGGCCAATTTAATGCCGACCACATTAATTGATTGACTAAACAGTTTCTTTGGACTATGTCCCAAAGATGACAACCTTTGTCTTGTCTGAATATAAAAAAAATAAAGTCATCCAGGTTTTAATGTCTTCAAGACATAACTGTAGTCTATCTAATTTGTTGGGCTCATCAGGATTTATAGATAAATAAAGCAGAGTATCATCAGCATAACAGTGGAAATTTATCCAATGCTGCCTGATAATTTTACCTATTGGAAGCATATATACAGTAAAGAGAATTGGCCCAAGCACTGAACCCTGTGGTACTCCACAAGTAATCCTGGAGTTTAAAGATGATTTATCATTTACATGAACAAACTGGAATCTGTCAGACAAATAAGATTTAAACCAGCCTAGCGTTGTTCCCCTGATCCCTACAGCATATTCCAGCCTTTCTAAGAGAATATTGTGATCAACTGTATCAATGCAGCACTGAGATTTAACAGAACAGGAAATCCATATAGGGTTTAAATGTTTTGCAAAAATAAAATCTGGAAAGTGTGGAATACATTTGTAAATAACCCCCTATGAAACTCCTAAATAAAATCCATTTGCAAAACATGGCAGTCCACATAAATTGACAACCCAAGCAAGCAGAGGATTAATCAGAAGCAGCCAAGAGGCCCATGTGAACTCTGGAGCAGGTGTGAAGGTCCACATCTCAGGTGGGAGAGTCTGCTGACAACACAACTCTTAAATGTGT
Source organism: Crenichthys baileyi (assembly GCA_036173005.1). Classification (NCBI taxonomy): domain Eukaryota; kingdom Metazoa; phylum Chordata; class Actinopteri; order Cyprinodontiformes; family Goodeidae; genus Crenichthys; species Crenichthys baileyi. The sequence continues at coordinate 1,116,945 of JAHHUM010000303.1, read as the reverse complement.
ACTGCACAAACTTGGCATTTATCGAAATATAGAAAGAAAAAAAAACATTGTTGAAAGAAAGTCAGTAATGTGTGGTGGAAAACTAACTGTGCACTTCACCCTAACTGGCTAAAGCTGAATGGAAGGTGGATGTAGCTAAATACAGGGACATTCCCTAACATACAGACCCTAAACATACAGCCAGCATTACTCTGGAATGGCATAGGCCACAGCATTTAACGAATGGCTGTATTCCCTCATCAGCATGTCATCCAACTCTGCTGAGGCCTGGTAAAAAGCCATTCATTTCATTCAGGTTAGAAAACGCGTGCATCTAAATGCTGCAGGATAGTAACTCTCAAGGACTGGAGTTGGATACTTCTGGGTTAAAGACCTAAATCCAACTGAGAATCTGTGTTAACAATCCTGTCCACATATGGTTTCCATCTCATTTGGTCGAGCTTGAGCTAATCTGCAAAGAAAAATGGAAAAACGTTTCTGGATTTGTAACAGCAACAGAAACACAATTATTGACTCAGGGGTATGAGTACTTTTGCAAGGCCTACAATCCTAACTTGTGTATTTAAGGTTTATTCCATAACAATGTTTGTTCCCAGGTCTAAATTGGTTTGAAGTAATTGTTGAAGTTATCCTAATTTACTATCTTGCAATCAGAGAGTATACAAAATGCTGAGCTTGCTGCTGCCTGGGGCTGTAATCTCCAACACTAGTTTCTCTCATGTCTTCTAGCATACATGTAAAAAGGTTAAAAACTTGATTTTTACCTGATGGGTCTTTAATTCAATTCAGTTTTTTTATATCGCCAATTCACAACACATGTCGTCTCAAGGCACTTCACAAAAGTCAGGTACATACATTCCAATTAATCTTAATCACTGAATAGTGCAGTCAGATTCTGTTATTTATTCAAATTGGATAAAAAGTTTTTCTATCTAAGGAAACCCAGCAGATTGCATCCAGTCAGTGACTTGCAGCATTCCCCCCTCCCGGATGAGCATGTACAGACAGTGGACAGTCACTGGCGTTGACTTTGCAGCAATCCCTCATACTGAGCATGCATGTAGTAACAGTGGAGAGGAAAAACTCCGTTTTAACAGGAAGAAACCTCCAGCAGAACCAGGCTCAGTGTGAGCGGCCATCTGCCACGACCGACTGGGGGTTAGCGAGAACAGAGCAGAGACACAAAGAGAACAAAGAAGCACTGATGCAGGAGTACTTTCTATGGGAAGGAAAAGGTAAATGTTAATGGATGTAGCTCCTTTAGTCGTTTCACCTAGAAAGAAGGAACAGATAAACTCTGAGCCAGTTTTCAAGTTTAGAGTCTGAAGAGAGCACATAGAGTTAGTTACAGTAAAAGCTCAGTCAGTAGCTATGTCTAGGAGAGAGAAAGGGTTAAACACTGAAAGACAGGGCCATGTGGATCATCGGTAGAGGGTGAGCATTAAGTTGTTGCCAGCAGAAGCTCGGATGATGCCCCTCTCCAGAAAGGTGTTACAGGTAGACACAGAGTCAGGCCAGGTGTAGCTTCTAGGAAGAAAAAAAGAGAGAGAACAAAGTTAAAAGCTGAAATAACAGCAAATAATACAAAATTGAAGAGTAGTGTGAGAATGTAGCGAAGAGGGTGAAAGTGGTCATTATGTCCTCCAGCAGCCTAAGCCTATAGCAGCATAACTACAGAGATAGCTCAGGATAACCTAAGCCACTCTAACTATAAGCTTTATCAAAAAGGAAAGTTTTAAAGCTAGCCTTAAAAGTAGACAGTTTGTCCATCTAGAGCCCACTGATGGCCACTGTTATACTAAAAACCACAACGATTGGGATATCTCTCTCTGTCAGATTGACCATAACCATTTGAAAAGAGAGCGGGTCATACAGGTAGCAGAAATGGAGGGTGTGTTTGCACCTCAACAATAACTGAGCCGGTTTAGGCTAAACCTGACTCCCCCTTACTCCATCCAACAAGGGGAGAAGAAGACGGAGGTAAAATAAGGAAGATAGCTCAGGATAACCTAAGCCACTCTAACTATAAGCTTTATCAAAAAGGAAAGTTTTAAACCTAGCCTTAAAAGTAGACAGGGTGTCTGCCTCACAGACTAAAACTGGGAGCTGGTTCCACAGGAGAGGAGCCTGATAACTAAAGGATCTGCCTCCCATTCTACTTCTAGAGACTCTAGGAACCATCAGTAAACCTGCAGTCTGAGAGCGAAGTGCTCTGTTAGGAACGTATGGAACAATCAGATCTCTGATGTATGATGGAGCTAGATCATTAAGGGCTTTATATGTGAGGAGGAGAATTTTAAATTCTATTCTGGATTTAACAGGGAGGCAATGAAGGGAAGCTAAAGTAGGGGAAATATGATCTCTCTTTTTAATTTTCATCAGAACTCTTGCTGCAGCATTTTGAATCAGCTGAAGGATTTTTACTGCATTTTGTGGACATCCTGATAGTAAAGAATTACAATAGTCCAGCCTTGAAGTAACAAATGCATGGACTAGTTTTTCAGCATCAATCCTGGACAGGATATTTCTAATTTTGGCAATGTTCCGGAGATGATTAAAGAAAATCCTAGAAACCTGTTTAATATGGGATTTAAATGACATGTCCTGGTCAAAAATAACACCAAGGTTTTTTACTTTATTATTGGAGGTCAATTTAATGCCATCCAGGTTAAGTGATTGACAAAGCAGTTTCTTTTTTAAAGACTCCGGTCCAAAGACGACAACTTCTGTCTTGTCTGAATTTAGAAGCAGAAAATTTAAAGTCATCCAAGTTTTTATGTCTTCAAGACATGCTTGTAGTCTATCTAACTGGTTGGGCTCATCAGGATTTATGAATAAGTAAAGCTGAGTGTCATCAGCGTAACAGTGAAAATTTATTCTATGCTGCCTGATAATTTTACCTATTGGAAGCATATATATAGTAAAGAGAATTGGCCCAAGTACTGAACCCTGTGGTACTCCACAATTAACCCTGGAGTTTAAAGATGATTTATCATTTACATGAACAAACTGGAATCTGTCAGACAAATAAGATTTAAACCAGCCTAGCGCTGTTCCCCAGATCCCTACAGCATATTCCAGCCTTTCTAAGAGAATATTGTGATTGACTGTATCAAATGCAGCACTGAGATCTAACAGAACCAGTACAGACACAAGTCCATTATCTGAGGCAATAAGAATATCATTAGTGACTTTCAGCAGAGCTGTTTCAGTGCTATGATGAGCTCTAAAACCTGACTGAAACTCTTCAAACAGGTCATTGCTGTGTAAATGCTCACACATTTGATTAGCAACTATTTTCTCAAGAATTTTAGATAAGAAAGGAAGACTGGATATCGGTCTGTAATTTATTAAGTCATCTCGATCAAGCGAGGGTTTCTTAAGCAAAGGTTTAATAACAGCTACCTTAAAAGCGTGTGGTACATACCCATTTACTAAAGATAAATTAATCATATCTAAAATGGGGCTGGAAATCAGAGGGAACACTTCCTTAAATAATTTGGTTGGGATTGGGTCTAACATACAAGTTGAAGGTTTAGATGAAGCTAATATTTCTGATAACTCAGGAAGATCCACAGGATCAAAACAGTCCAAACACAGATCAGGTTCTACAGTTATTTCCAATGTTGTCTCACTTGTTGAGGATGAAGTAATCATCTCTGGGAGATTGTCAAAGATTTTCTTCTTAATAGAATCAATTTTATTTTGGAAGAATCCCATAAAGTCATGACTGCTGAGAGCTAAGGGAATGGATGGCTCAACAGAGCTATGACTCTGTGTAAGTTTAGCAACTGTACTAAAGAGAAACCTAGGATTATTCTTGTTCTCTTCTATTAAGGATGAGAAATAAGCTGTTCTAGCTTGGTGAAGTGTCTTTTTATACAACAGTAGGCTATTTTTCCAGATTAAGTAGGAATCTTCTAGGTGTGTAGAGCGCCATTTTCGCTCCAATTTTCTAACATTGTGCTTTAACGTACGCAGCTCTGAATTAAACCAGGGAGCCAGCCTCCTATGAATAATTACCTTCCTTTTCAAGGGGGCTGCATTGTCTAATGCATCACGCAATGATGAAGTAACACTCTGAACAAGAGAATCAATTTGTGAAGGGGAAGAAACAAAATTATTGCCCTCCACTGTGCTTTTCGGTGATAATGAGGAGATTAAAAGTGGAACAGATTCTTTAAAACTTGTTACAGCATTGTCTGATAATGATCTACTATAATGAAATTTTCTTTCAGGTGTGGAGTACTCTGTTAAATTAAACTCAAAGGTTATTAAAAAATGGTCAGACAGCACAGGGTTGTGAGAAAATAATTGTATGTCTTTACACTCAATGCCATATGTCAGGACAAGGTCCAGAGAATGAAGACAAATGTGGGTAGGTTTGTTAATGTTTTGAGTAAAGCCAATTGAGTCTAAGATACCATTAAAGGCTATATTTAAGCTATCACTTTCAGTGTCAACATGAATGTTAAAATCCCCCACTATAATAACTTTATCTGTATTTAACACTAAATCAGATAAAAGGTCTGAAAACTGATCTACAAATTGAGAGTAAGGGCCTGGTGGACGGTACACAACAACAAACAGAAGTGGTTTTAGTGCTTTGCAATTTGGATGAGGAAAACTAAGGATTAAATATTCAAAAGAGTTGTAGCTATTGATTGGTCTGGGACTAGTCAATAAATCGGACTGAAAGATGGTTGTTACTCCTCCTCCTCAGGAAATACTCAGTATTTCGAGGAATGTGAAAATTTTAATAATTAGTAGGAGTTGACTCATTTATAGTAACATAATCCTCTTGCTGCAGCCAGGTTTCTGTTAGGCAAAATAAATCAATCTGATTGTCACAAATCAGGTCACTAACTAGCAATGTCTTTGAAGAGAGAGATCTTATGTTCAGTAAGCCACATTTAATTGTTTTATTTTTCTTTTTAGTCTGAGTTGTGTTTATTTTTATGAGATTTTCCTGATTTCCTCCTTTTAGATTATTTTTTTATCTATTCAATTTTGGCCGTGGACGAGACACTGTCTTAATAGGGTAATGGGTGGGTAGCAGTACAGAAGCTGCAGAGAGGAGTGTTAAACTACAAGCCTGCTTCCTGGTCTAAACCCTATGTTGTCAGAGGTTTGGAGAACTAATAAATTTGCCCAGATTCCTAGAAAGAAGAGCTGCTCCATCCAAAGTGGGATGGATGCCATCTCTCCAGATCAGACCAGGTTTTCCCCAAAATGTTTTGCCAATTGTCAATGTAGCCCACATCGTTTTCTGAACACCACCTAGACAGCCAGCGGTTAAATGGCAACATGCGGCTAAACATGTCGTCACTGGTCAGATCGGGGAGGGGACCAGAGAAAATGACAGAGTCCAGCATTGTTTTGGCAAACTTACACACCAGCATGTGTAAGTTTATTATTACTGCCAGTGTGAATAACAATCTTACTGTATTTACGCTTATCCTTGTCCAGCAGTTTCAGGTAGGATTTGATGTCGCCCATTCTGGCCCCTGGCAGACATTTGACAATGGTCGCTGGTGTCTCTAGTGCCATGTTTCTGACTATGGAGCTGCCAATTACCAGAGTTGGCTTCTCAGCGGGTGTGTCGCTGAGCGGGGAAAATCTATTAGAAACGCAGACGGGTTGGTGGTGACCTGTGGGCTGAGATCTAGGACTATGCTTCCTACGTACCGTCACCCAGCCGGCCTGAGGCCCCCGGCTGCGCGGGAGGACTGCTACGGGGAGCTACCCTCAGTGGCTCCGCTCTGGCTAAGGGGCCTCGGCTATCTGCTGGTTTTTCAACAGCGTGGAGCCGGGCCTCCAATTCCGACACCCTCGCCTCCAAAGCTACAAAAATGTTACATTTATTACACGTACCATTATCACTAAAGAAGGCAGAGGAATAACTGAACATCTGACACAGAGAGCAGGAGAGAGGAGAGGACTCGGAGAGAGAAACAGCAGAACGGGTAGCCATGGTGGAGTTAAAGCTAACGCTAAGCTAGCGACCCCTTACCACTACTAGAAAACCGTGTAAGAGACGGAGAGTCCCCAAACGTTAAATACAGCAACAGAAAGTATGTGTTTTAACGTGCTTATGTATTAAGTAAGAGATATCACAGAAGACAGAAGTCAGATCAAACGAGAGAGCCTTCACACACCAAACAATTCCCCAAGTGCAAAACAGGAAGTGGCGAATACGCCTTACCACGCCTCCTCAGAAAGAATAAAGATGTCACCTCTACTTTTAAAAGATGTATTTACCAAAGTGATCTCTAAAACACATTTTGTGGATTTTGCATCCTCTGAAACTAGCAATATTTTAACAGACTGCAAAATCCTCAATTTATGTCTGGCCAGGGGTTTACGGTTCCATGAGAGGGAATAAGGTGGTGAATATAAACAAATTACATCAAAAGTAACGGCAAAATGTAGAGTAAATGTCAGAATTACAAGAAAAAAGCTTTAGCGTTTTTTGAAGTGTTTGCTGAACTCGTTTAGGATATTGCGAAAACATTTTAAATCAAAGACAAGTAGAAACCTGTAATTTATTAAAAAACATCTTTGAAAACAAAATAAAAAAAAAATGAAATGCAGACAAACAGTCAAGAAATATTGAGAACACTGGACAAGCAATAGTGGCTAATGACACTAAGGTTAGTATCTGCTTAGAAGCTTCACATAGCTCGAAATTAAAGGGCTATTTTACAGTTTTCTATCAGTCTTGTTCATCATAAGCTGGTTGTTTTCTTCCACCCCTATGTCACCTCTACTTTTATCAGTAATTTAATATGACACAAAACAATAGAATTAAATAAGTCTATGCATTAACACTGCTAATTAGTTACTTTTCACTTGGTATCTGTGTCATGCTCAACTGACTTGAAACTCCAAACAAAAATAAGTTCATTAAATCACTGTGAGGCCAGTTTATTGAGCTATATGGATGAAGATGTCAGTCCTTATAAGCAGCTTGTAAATGAAATGCACAGTGCATTTTAAAAAGAAGACAGTAGGTCATCTATCAATTTATATAAAGTTAGCAATGAACGGTAACTTATAAAAAGCCAGCAGGATTAATCACACAGATAATAACAAAATGCAATTTAGTTTGTCCTCTATCTCTGTTAAAGTTTAAGAAATTATAATAAAGACAATGTTTGAATGTAGTGTATTGAAAGTTATAACAGCCACATAAGAACTTAAAGGCAGTCTTTATAAAGTGAAATCTTGACCTGACAAAAATCTTGACATATTTGACACTCTCACCAGTGAATGGATGTGGAGCATTATGAACACAACATCTTTTGGAGATTTTAAATTATCATTATGACTACATCCTTTCTTTAGAAAATAAAAATCTATTTTTTTAGACACATTTCCTAGGAAAAAAAAAGTTTGGGGCATTACATTACTTACAATTTATGTGTGTCATTAATTACATGATGGTGTCATAATTGAGCTTATAAGCTGAGGGAAGTGGAGTATGGACCAATGAGAAAGGGAATCAGGTAATCAGAGGAAACATGAAACATGAAGGTGTGAACCAGGCTGCAGGGAACTGAGGGAATATGTTACTACGGAAACGGGAGCTAGAGAATGCAGAGACAGCAGGGAGAACTAAACTAAACTAGAGACAACTCTAGGCAAAAGAAACCTAAACATAAACTAACATGAATAGTAATTCTAGGAAGAACTAAACAGGGGCATGGGGAAAAGCTGAACTAATGGAAAACCAACCTAAGGAAACCTATATAATATAAACCCTAACATAAAACACAAGACTAAATCTGGAAGAAACACTAACTAGACAAAGCAGGGACAAGAGGAACTATAGGCGAGGGGAGAAAGAACTACTAAAACTAAGGGGCAGGAGAGAGAACAAAACTATCAGGATGACAGAAGGAATAAACAAACATAACTACTAAACCCAAAGGAATAGAAACACCTAACTGAGAAAGTAAACAAACACAAAACCCAAAATGGCAGATCCTGACAGATGGATTAACTAAATGTGACATTTTGGTTTATATCTTTGTGACCTTTTCTCGCTGACTAATGCCCACCACAGAGTATCATATGAAACGTTTTAAATAAATTATTTTTACTCTTTTAATATGAACTTTAGAGGTCCAATATAAGGGCTAAATTACCCATGCTTTGCCATTAGGTGGCAATACCACCAACATTACAAACTCATTAAAATTCAAAGAAAGAAGGTCCTGGTCATGACATGATGTCAGTTCCCCACTTTGCAGGTGTGTAGCCACTGGTGGCCGGTGCGTCCCTTTCTACTTCCATTTGTACCCATAAACAAATCACTTTGTCCCCATGTGCTTACCCAAAGCATATGAGGAATGTATTTTGATAAATTATTATGAGAAATATTCATAGAAATGCTTAAAGCTCATGCTCATTTTTATGGAATTGTTATTTTCTAAAATGTTGTTGTCACATCCAGTTTTGATTAATTGTGGTTATGATCCCTGTTTCCCTGTATATTCCCTGCATATTTTTATGACATCCTGCTGGTAAATATACAGTAGCAAGAAATTGTGTTTGCTCCTTTTGGAATTTATTTTGTTTTTTCTCATACTTAAATGTTTCAAAACATCAGCCAAATTTGTATATCAGACAAAGATAGCCTGAGCAAATACAAAATGTAATTTCCAAATGATTCTGTCATTTTAAAAAGAAAAAAGTATCCAAATCAAGTTAGACCAATGTCAAAAAATGGCATTTGCACCCACTTGTTACCCCACAGAATAATACATTAAAGGTGATTACCTACATATTATGGTTTAGGTTCACCCACCCCACGTGGCCTGATTCACAACGGACCTGTAGAATCAAAAATACAGAAGAAGAAATTTTCGAAAAGTGCCCACCATGTTGCATCTGGCGTAAAACTAACAAACCAATTCAAAAAAGGAATATTTTAAATCTAAAAGAGTATCAATAAAGATAAATGCACACACTACATTCACGTATGCAGTCAGGATTCATAAAAGCACACCACTAGCTTGTTTAGCTATCTCGTTGATAAATAGCTAAACATGTTAAGTTATATGTGTCACTTACCACTCCCCTGTTGTTGCCAGAAGCCATGTTCAGGTCTTAACTGTCTGAACCCTACACCTGCACCAATCAGATGTAGCGCTGTTTGAACGGGTTCATGTGTTTGAGTTATGAGTAAATCATCCCCTACTAAGGGGTGCGTTCTTGTGATTGGCTGAAACAAGGGAGATCTGATTGGTTGCAGATCAAACCCTGGTAAGAAAGGCATTTGTGTGTCACATCAAGTCAGGGGAGTGCCAAAATTCACACACAAATGCAGTAAGGTTCACAGACCCCAAACAGTTTGTAAATCAAGATATATTTGTGTGTGCATCAGAAAAATATTGTTGAAGGTTGTCCTGTGAATTTCTGAATCTTGTGTGTATTTGTAAGTTTCTTGAGCATTTGTGAATCCTATGTGTGTATTTATGAATCCTGAGTGCATATGCGAATGTGATGTGTGCATTTATCTTTATTGAGACTCTTTTAGCTCCTGTTGAGAATTAAAATCATGTACTTTCATGCTATTAGTTCAGTTCGCATGTATAACCGTAAAACTGAGATATAACAGGTATTGTGAGCCTGAGAGGGAGAAGTCAGAGGTCACAGCAGGCCTAGGTTGGAGAAAGGGTTAATCCCAGGTCAGGATGTTCAGGATGTTCCCAGCAGCTGTGAGCAGTAAATGCCGGCTGTTAGTCATAAATAGGCAATAAAGTACTCCCATAGGAGTAACTAATTTATAGTGGGGACACGGGAACATAGAAAACTCCATTACGTGACCTGTGGCTTCGTAAACAAACCTCAAGCTTTGAAGTAATGGTATAAAATGCATTGACACTGATTATAAGACAGACCACTCGGTTAAAGACAGCTATAGCTTTGCTGCTGACCGAGTCTTCTCCCTAAGGGCCCTTAGGTAATCTTTATTTTTATCATTATTTTTGTATTTTAATATGCACTGGGAATTATTGGACTTATCATTTACCAAATTAAACTTGTGTTAATGTTAATTTCCTGCTCTTCATCTGTTCTTTCTCACGACATCCGGACTGTGGTGTTGAGGGTGTATTATGATGCATGGTGGAATTATTGTACCTCAACACAAAGAACATCACATCTATATTATAACATGGTGCTGGAAGTGTAATAGTCAGGGGCTGCTTTGCTACCAAGGGCCATGCTTACTCTATCAGAAAAAAAAACATCCAGCCATCAGTCTGTGACCTTGGGCTCAAGCACACATGGGTTATGCACCAGGACAATAATCCAAAGCACACCAGCAAACTGAAACATAAACCAAAACTAAACTAAACTAAATTAAGTTGAGAAGTGAAATTGAACAAAAAAATGTGGTTAGTCACAGTTAGTGGACTTTTCAACACACAATGGAGCTTTATTTGTTAAGCATAAAGACAAAGCAATATACAGTGGCAAAATCAAAAAAACAGTTTTGTTATCATTATGATTTCTAACCTAGAAAGTGACATTGAGCATGAACGAAGTAGGGTGCTTCTTCAGCGATTCTAAACATCCCACTTTACTAAGGCTTTATGGATGTTCCAAAAGCAGTTTTTAAAAGTTAAGATTTTTCAAGAAAAAAAAACAACAAAAAAAACGTGTGGTACAGGGCCTAAGCCAAACACGACAAGCTCAATACAACTGACTGCAGAACGCGACATAATTTCAATTATGTCTATTATTAATGGCCCAGCACGAGAAGATGTGTCAGGATGGGAGAACCAAATGTAAATACAGGGAGGCAGATGTTGTGTTCTGAGCTGGTAGAAAACATAGCGAATTTAATAATTTCATCAGTTTGTTTCTTGATGGTAAATGGTAAATGGCCTGCTCTAGTATAGTGCTTCATCTAGTGGAGAACTCCAAAGCTCTTTACACAACAATCAGTCATCCATCGATTCATACACACAAAGTGGTAGACTGCATTGTAGCCACAGATGCCCTGTGGCAGACTTACAGAAGCAGGGCTGCCATATAATCGCCGCCACTGTACCCTCTGACCCCCATCAGCAGGCAAGGTGAGTGAAGTATCTTGGCCAAGGACACAACAACTGAGATGGATGGAGTGAGGATTCGAAACCAGCAACCCACCAGTTACAAGACGAACTCCTACCACTGATACCATTTCAGGTAAAATTGTCTGAGAATTATACCGAATAGTTTTGAGAAGATGTCTTTACGGTTCCATAGGACCTTGATGCTTTAAAAAAATTCTACACAGCCTTGGTTTATTAGTTTGTTTACTCTACCGCATCCCAGAATGCAATGCATACCTGGAGTTCAGATCACGCTTGCAGCATATACCTGGTAGCTGTGTCGGATCAAAGTTGGATCGCATTCACACCATAAATGAACTGTTCTAGAGCCCAGTGCAATTGATGTGTTTACATCTACCCAAACAAACTGCACCAAGGGGAGAAACGAATCAGTCTAAACACCTCAGGTGTGAAAACACCCAGTTTCCACAGTTCAAAACCTAACACCACATACTAATGGATTTAACAACAAAGGATGCCAAGAAAGGGCAGAGAAAACAAAATATGTCTTCACAAAATTGAAGGACTTTTTCATGATCTTTCCAGCATCATTAGTTCATTTTTAGAGTGAACAAGTCTTCACTTAACAAAAAATTATATTTTTACCCATTTTTTTGTAAAGATTTTTTTGTTGCTGTCAACCTACTTATGCAGGGGTATGCAGACACATTGCAGGTGCCTCCAATTCCCACTCCCTCACCGAAGGTTCCTACACTTCCACCTAATATTAGACCAACTTGTCTTCTTTCTCTCCATCCTCACAGTTGAATAACATTAACCTGTGTTTAGAAGGTTTCAAAACTAGTGCAGTCAAACCATAAATGAAAACATGAAATTTTAATTTTAAATGAAATCTTTGTTGGATATCAATTTCTGATTGGACGCTGCATCTGATGAAAATTATCAGATACATCACAGCTGCACTGAAGTGTTCTATGTGAGTGAAGACATTTTATCACCATCAAGTTCTATATTTTATCTGTTTTATGATTCACCATCTAGTTTAATGATTACTGTCGGAACAACTAAATAACCACAAACAAGTTACTTTATTTTTCTTGTCATGATCTGTTCTATTGCTAATACTGGTCAGGACACAGGTGCAAGAAAATAGTAACCTGTAGTAGTTTTAGCTAACCTAAATATTTAAAAGCTTCCTCTTGATACACTGTCATAACTTACCGACTGTCTTTTCAACCACAAACCAAAACCTTTTTTTCATCGCTTCATCTGCCTCTCCATCTTTAGCTTGTTCTCATCAGATGACAAAACTATTCAAATGAAAACAATTGTTCTCCAGCACCTTGTCCAGGGGGCGCACACCCAAGCGCCTATAGTCTATGTGGGGGAGCGACAGGAGGGGAGGTAAAGAAGCGGAGGGGCACATAATCAGTGATGTGCCTCTGTTATTGAACATATTATTTACACACTCACAAACAGCTGTACAACACAGAAAATGCAGAGTAGAAATCAATTTCCCACTAACGCTTTGGGGCCCCCTCTAGAGCAGTGCCCCTATGTGCCGGATATAGTGCCACCACTGTCTGTCTGTGTTGCAAGACATGCGAGACGTGTAAACCCAATCAGATCCTTGTTTAATCTGCTATAATCACACCAGTATGCTGATTGGCAGCACACTGCTTTTGCTTGTTTTTAATGTGCTCAAGCGCATCACTGACCACCTACCGAGGTGCTTTGAATGATTACATCTCCAGTTAGTCAGTCTGTGGCGCATTTGCCTCTTTATCTGTTGTGTTTTTTGTTAAAAACCCTGAATAAAAGGTGAATAAGGGCATGCTGAGTTTAAAGCGAAATTACATTTATTTATCTTTTTCGAAAAAGTCAAGGCTTGTTGTTACGGCAACAAAGCATCGGTGCAACATGTGAAATAACCAGCACCCAGACACGTAGGGAGAGAGACAGGATTGAAGATGAAAGGACGGCTGATGGCGAGAGGATGAGAGAAAGAGACAGAGAGAGACGACGACTACTGCTCATCATAATATGATTTAGGCTGAGGAAAGGGATGGAAAATTACAGAGGCTTCTAAGTGCACTTTTTGATGCTGAAAGAGCAGGTAAGGCTCTTTGAAACCGACCCATCAGTGTTTTTTTCATAGCATAGTGCAATGCTATACAGGCATGGGTAAATAACACCTGCAGCACTCAGTCAGCGTGACCCAACATACAAACACTCCTCAACATCAGACAGGTGTAGTCTGGGAGAGTGTGTGTGGGCATGTGTGCTCGTTAATGTGTGAACTACTTTCTTGCTTCAGCACTAAAAGTAAGCTGAAACAACAAATTGCTTCTTTTTCTGGTTTTTGGTTTTTCTCTGCCCTCTTTTGGCCTTTGTGAGCTACAGTTTAGCTTTCCTTTCAGGTCTCCTGCTATTTTTGCACAAACATCTCTTTTTTTTGACAGTATCGTTTGACATTTGCAAAACAAAATTTAAGGGCCTGATCTCACCACTATGCACCTTATTTCAATAGGTGGTGTATGTTTTGCCATAGAATACACCTGCTGAACACTGGTTTTGAAATAAAAAGCAAAAATATGACACGGATACGGAAACACTCACCTAATGTCACAGAGAAGAAGCAATGAAGTAATGTAAATCTAGCCCAGCCTTAAAAACGGCAGCTTCCTGTGGTGAAGATATCTGAGAGTATTACGGCGACTGCAGTAATTTGGAATACCAAGAAAATTTGTTCAACGATGTATTAGGGAGGGGTTGAGAAGAATGTTATTTGGACTGTTATTTGGACACATCAAGGAGTGCAGCAGATTACCTGACTGCCGATACACGCTAAGCTGATGTACCGTCTGGACAATCACTGACTAATTTATTGAGAGTCATTTTTTATAATTCTGTTTATTGTGTGAGATGACCGTTTTATGCGTGTTGAGAAGCAAGAATCTTTATTTTCTGCATGAGGTGTCATGGAGGATAAGTCCTCACAGTGGTGTCATTTATAGCCTAGAACTACAAATCTAAGAATAAGGCTGATGATTATTTTTTTGTCCTTGGTTGTTTAACAACTCTAAAAGATAACATAGCTGTTAACCAGGTGCAGCTTAGAGCACAGAACAACAGCTCTGTTTTTTTCTTACTAATGTGGCTGAGGTCAGGTTCCCCTTCCTTCTTAATGTTTGGTCAGATAATAAGAGGATGGATTGGTTACACCTGCAGGTATTCCTATAACACATGTAACTGTATGACATGAATTTGTGGTGTATCTCTGAGTTAAACCCAGAATCAGCCTTGAAAGTGGAGGGATGCTGCTTTGGCATCAGGAGATGTGACAGAAACTTGTTTATGTATATTCACTTAGCTTATGTATATTCACACCATCCTTTGGGGCATTTTAACAAAACTCGGGAGCATAAACCTTTGGCATATTTAAAACAAGCAATATAAACATAGTGTCCACTAGTATTTTGACTTAAATTTCAAGTCTATGAGATGGGAGGGCCCGTTTGTTATCACTCCAATCTTTAGCTCAGTTCATAGATTTTTCAGCTCACCCGTTTCCCAGTATAGACAGATTTTTGTTCAAGATATTTTGAAATTTGAATGTTCCACATCCACAGGTTTGCAGATCCTCCAACAAATTTAACAATAAAAGGCTTTTCCACATATTCAGCCTTTTTTCCCAAATCCATCTGGAGTGTTTGTTGCAAAAACACAACAGTACCTGTAGCAAATTAGGAAACTGACTTTAATATTGTTTGGCATGTTGCTTGTTTCTAATGGTTGTAATGCAGACTTGGTGACATCAGGATGCCACTTTTTGGTGTTTTAAAAAAAATCTATTATATCTTAATATAAGACCCCCCCCAACCCACCCATCCACACAAACTTTCGCACACACACACACACTGAATAACAGCATTTAAATGAATTTACATTAAAACAAAGTTACATAAATTTCATCGTTAACAAATACAAAAGCCACTGTGAAAGGACCTCTAGATGAATAGCAGGTAGGACAAAAATTTTACATACAAAGTTTAACAGAGATAAAGATCTGATATAGAGCAATTATGACCCTTAGGTGGTCTATGTTTAAGAAAAGAAGGGCACAATGATGTTGTGATAACTGGCAATCTAGAACTAGGAATGGGTTAAAAACAGAAACCAAATAGGGAAGATATCAAGAAAATAAAACAAAACATGAAGCAATGGGCATGCTGTAACAGCTCATTCAAGGTCTCAATGTTAACAGCATCATCTTGACTGTAAAACCAATTATTTCCTTTATTCTTTTTCAGTGGCTGTTAACATCAGTTCCAAAGAGGGTTAAATGGCAGGACCTCAGAACTTAATCAGAGCTGGCTCTTAGTAACAGTGTCAAGAGACTGCTTGGTACTATCAACTCTTTCAAAGCACTGCCTCTTTTGTGGAACAGCTTTATATCCCGGTGGAGGTAAAGCTTTGAATTAGATGGTCTAACTCAACTAATAAGCTTCAATTTTCTTCTTGGTTTTCAACAAAGATGCACAGAAATGTTCTTTGCCCCTGCAAGGAAATAGCCAATGGACAGTTCTGACAGACAATATGTGTTTAGCTTTGAAAGACAGTCCTCTAGTAATCTCCTGCTCTTGATCCCTCCTATGTATCCCTCTTCTCTCTGTTCAGTCATCCATCACCTTGTTTTTTTCCCTCCTCTCTTCTCCTGTCTAACAGATATATATCTACCTCAGCATCTTGAGCCCCCTTTTCTTCTCATATACTGACAGACAGATGGACACATGGGTGGACGACTAGCAGGGTCAGAGAAAATGTAGATTTGCAGCTCCTCCTTTGCACTGCTATGATATCGAGCGCCCGCCCACTCCTGTCATCGTAGCACTCGCAAATAAATTGCCTTAATGCTCAGCCACTTCACTCATCTAAATAGCTGTACTGTTTTCCTTCTTTTTTTTATTTCACTTAAGCCCTCCTCTCTCCTCAGTACATTTCTTTAGAGTTTCATTTTTCTTCCCACCTCTGACATATAAGCAACAGTGGCATGACGTTAACAATCAATTTAACAAAATATATTGAACACAGTTCCCAGGAGAAATTTGTAATCAAGAAGTGAATCGATCCACTGTATTATTCTGTAGTTTGTTGTGAATGTTGGAACAAAGTCACATAATACCACTTGATTACTCGCAGATACACCCCAGCTATTGCAAAAACAGACTCTGAACTAATACTTTGTATTGGGTTTCTCCAGAGAGTTTCTTAGTGGATTGGTTTTTGCTTTGACAAGATGAGATGGTGTTAGGCATCCTCTTGGTTTTTAAAGTTAGGGTCTGGAATACCTCAAAATAATGAGAATTGACTGTGATGACTGATAGCTTTTCAGGTAATAAAGTATTGAGAGTACATTAATAAAAGATAAACAAAAATCAACTGCGGTAGTAGATGAGCTTTAGCCAAAATGAAGATCAGTAAACAGTTTCTCAGTTTAGATTCTCTGGGTGAATTTAACTTTGCATGTCTTCCATTCAGTTATTGTCTTGCAAATATCCCAGATCAGGTCACAGGGGTTGAAGGTCCAGGAGGGAAAATCTGACATTCCTTTTTACAGCGGCATACAAGCTCATTCCAGGGGATCCCAATGAGTTTCCAAAGCCAGAACCTGTGCCTGTAGCAAGTTTTTCATCTGCCCTCGCATTGCTTCTGGATGGACGGAAGATGAAAAACCCCTAAAGGCAGGCACCCAGGAGACTTGCAAATCATATGCACAAACAACCTCAAGTGACACCTTTTGATGCAGAGTTGGCAAGGGTCAGAACATAAACTGGAATAACAAATGTGTTACAGCTCTTTTTTATACTGATTCCTAATATCCAAAAAATTGCAAAATATCTTTGACCCAAAGTCAGTTGGAGACCACTTACTAGTGTCTACTTACCAGCACCTCAGAGTTCCTGCATGGACATTGACCCGCTACAACAGTGGTTCCCAAACTTTTTTCTCCTGGGCCCCCCTTTGATTTATAGGGAAATGTTGCTGCCCCCCTGCCCAGCACACATTGACCCTCCGACCAGACCAGACAAATTATTCTCACATCCACATGTATACTTAAGACACAAACTCCTTCACTCCCTCATTAAATTACTGTTGTGAAATAACAGTATTAGATCATACCTTGAGAACAATTAAATTTACTCAAGCAGGTTCAATAATCTTAGCAAAAAGAGGATAGCAGCACAGTGTAAGTCTGAACAGCATTCCCTAACACACAAAGCAGACAGCAGTCTTTTATAGCTCACATGTTCACGAGTGGGTAGGTTTCCACAGACGTTTGGTGAACTTAGATAAGTCCATTTGGCATATGTTTTCTGCAACTTAGGCCTGGAGGAGAAACATTAAGATTCCAATCTGTGTTATCTCTTGCTTGTCAAACTCCTCCTTGAGATTTGAATTTGAAACTTAAGCTAGGTGTTTTTCTACTTAAACCACTCTAGGTTGCAACTGCACAAATTACAATAATTTTCATAACTTTATGCAAGGGTCCAATGCTCATAGTAGGATCATCGGTCAAGACAGATGAAGGGAAAGGGCAATGGACGAAGAAAGTTTACTTATAATGTTGAGAACCACAGTATTTTATACGACACCAATCATCCTTTTTTATAAAGATTGTCTGACTTCCAAAGAATCTTTTTGATCTCAGTCTATCAACTTGACTTCTTGTATTAATTTGGCATCTTTGCTCATTTGTGGATTTAGTGAGGTTTTCTGTTCTAGTTTTAAAATGGATTCAGTTAATATTAACCACACTTGTTTTTTATTTGTGAAAGTGACCCAGCAATGTTGGCGGTGCTGCTTAAAAAGTATACGAGAGATCCCCCAAGACTAGGTCTGCCAACCGTAGGGTTTTGTCACTGCTTTCTTCTGCTTGTAACTTTGGTTTAAGCTAAATTAAAGCTTCTGCCTTGTACTTTGGTATCTCCAAATGATTTTTTTTTAATTCCAGTCTTCAGTTTTTCCAGTAGAAATGATAGAGTATTTTAAGTATGTTTTTAAGCCAGATATAACACTTGTGTATCAAATAAGTTGAAGAGGTCCACAAGATCAGTTTCTCTAAAGCAACACTGTTTCATTTGCTGTGATTTCTTGCTAGTTCTTTATTGTGACCTTTGACTTAGTTGAGTTGTCTGTCTGTAAATAAAATTTCTGCTATATTCTGCTTATTTTTAATTTATACTTTTTACCTGAAAAAAAAAATCGCTTATCTTTGGAACTATTTCATCTAGGACTTTTTTTTTAGAAGATTAGGCATCTATCCATCCATCCATCCATCCATCCATCCATCCATCCATCCATCCCATTCTTGATGCAAAGCACAAATGATAAAAAAAACTCTCCCTCTGACTGAGCCTGGCCATCCCACGGAGGAAGCTACCTTCAGTTGTTTATCTCCAGGACTCGTTCTTTTGGTTATGATCCAGATCTCAAGACCAGAGAGCTTTGCTTTTTGCCTCAGCGCTTTCTTCACCATGACAGACTGGAGCAGGGCCTGTATTACTCCAGAAAAAGCTCCAGTCCATCCATCTATCCATCTATAACTCCATCCTACAATCACATGTAAACAAGATATTTAAACTCCTCGGCTTGAGGCGGAGAACTACCCCCGACCACGTTGGAGAAATCCATAACGGTTTTTATCAGAGATTAAAAAAAACAACTGAGTATTATAGAAACAGAAATGGATGTGTTTTCTTCTGCTTCAGGATTGCAGTTAGGAAAATCTGTCAGAGTGAGCTTGTTGCCGCATCACTTCAATGTGTTTTTCGTCTCCATTAGACAGGAGAAAGGAACGATGAGCAGGCAAGCTGTTTTTGGATGAGCTAGACATCTGGCAGAAGTGAAAGCCCCCTTGTGACAATAAGTTGTTGTAGCTCTTGATAATTCATTTCAAAGACATGTGCATGGCATTTTGACACTCCTGACAGAAGGTGAAAAAGTCAGTTTGACACCTGAACACAAGGCTTTGATTTCATTGTTAATGCAGACGTGGCTGATGAGGCACTTTTATTCATACCAGCTGTGTGTTTGCCTGATTTACCTCCAGAAGTAGCATGAACAAAGTTACTTTACAAAGTATTGATATTTTATTTTATTTTCAAAGATGTGATACATCAGCATTTCTCTTTTAACCCATTTCCGATTTATTCTGTAATTACTGTCATAATTCTTGGTGGTTGTGGTCTCCTCCCATTCCTGTGCTGATGATCCTTTAAGGGAGGGGGTTGTTACTGCAAACTCACCAAAGGCTAAGCAGTCCTCTACCTAAAATGGTATGGTCCAGAGGCCAGGTCCTGGGTTCCCTTGTCAGTCATTTTTAATGAGACTCTCAGTTTAGATATCTGACTGTCTTTACAGGTAATTATCTAGTATATTACAGATGTCACTGAAAACAAATTAAAGTCAGATGCACTAAACAGGGTAAAGTTCCAGATCCACTGCGCATTTAATCAATGGCAATACATGAAATTTTAACTAGACATAACTTACTATTTTGTTGTTGAAATTAGCATTCAGAGGTTCTAATTGTTCTTGCTTCAGGGTTTGCTGCAGGTCTTCTTTGGGCAATCCGCATCCCTTGAGGCTCTTTGAGCTTGGGCCGAAGCATGGTTTTTCTGCTCTTGACAATAGCAGCAGGTTTAATTTCCCCCTTATGTGTTGATTAATATGTAATGTTTGAGAAGAAATGCAGGTGCTTATGAATGACTGTCATTCACCGCATCCCTTAGAGGCTGAACTGGGACACAGCTGTTAGAGTGCTGTTTAGATGACTTGTACTAAGTATTATTTTGACTTAAAGTCTTTAACTTAGAAAAAAGAACAAACTTAATTCTTTTAATAATTAATTCATAAAACATTTATGATGCCAAATCCACTGATGCATCTTTGTAAGTTATGTCTAGTACATATCTTGCATTCTACTTCTTAGACAGAAAAACTCCAGTAGTATTAGTGTGGAGGACGCTACTGAAAAATATATTTAATGGAGAGATGGAACCAAAGGAAGCTATCGCTATTGGGGCTCCTTCACACTGGAAGAAGGCCCTTCTATTCTCTCTGATTCTCAGGATGAGACATGACATTAGCTACAGTAGTCATACTTGAGAGAGGGGGACACCTGTTCCCAAAAAAATCCTATCACATATATCCACAATCGCAGCATGAGGCAGGCCCAAATTGGCAAGACTCTTGGACCTCATCTGGATGCATCTACATGTGCAAGAAGATCACCCCACACCAAGATAATGCTACAACCATAGCTTTCTCTTTTGAACTCCTGCTTCAAGTGCTTGTTGACATAGCCAGCCTCCCATGCTTACTCTGCTTACTCACTCACACTTGACCCAGTTCAGAAATATGGCACCAACTTAAAAATAAGCCACCACAAACTTGTATTGGAAGTGTGGTGCACATCCAAAATGATGAGGAGCCCACTGCACTCCTAATATTCCCCAGAAGACATCAATAGCCTGCAAATACATCCATGTTTTAAGTTTTCACACTGTAAAGGGGCTTCCTGCGGTGTGAAGGCACCATTAACACCACAGATAATTATAAGAGAAATGCACTGAATGGTGGTAACAAGGTTTGGGTATTTTGTGCTCTGCACACATTTATCAGACCAGCTATGTCTGTACAAACACTCATTCACATTTCTTTTTAAAGGACGTGATGTTCAAGCTTTTCCTTCTCTAAATATGTATTTTCTTTGGTTTAAAAGACTCATTCAAAAAGAGGGATAGGCCTGAACGTATGGTTTAAGTGCATGAACAGTTTCAAGCTATGTTTTGGCCTGAATAATGTTCCAGTAACAAATTTCCATGGAGTGAGTGGGACCAGTTTGCATCATCAAACCCACCATCATCCCAGAAATAAAACATATCCTTTGTGAAGTGGTGGCCGAAGATTCTTCAAACTGATATATATGAAAGAAATGTTTGGCTATAGCTAGTCAAATATCTTAAAGTTACACCAGGTACAGAGTGAAAGCAATCATGATCAGATCCTTTGCCAGTCTATTTTCATTGGGATTCCCCTTTTAAATTTTTCTCACATTTACACAGGAATGGGGATTTTTCTAACAGGAGTAGAAATATATTCAAGAAAAAATAACACTGCGCTCACTTTCTGTGTGTAGTCGGCATGCTTTGAGCCTGTTTGCTCCTGGAATGACAGCCATCAAAAGGGTCCCAGAGGGCTCCATTAAAAACCTGAAAGCATGGCTTTATGGGTGAGTGACCAGCTGAGTGACAAATATATCAAAAAAGGAGTTTCTAGACATTCAGATTTTTCTTGTTGAAATTCAGCAGGTAGATATTCTACTGGTAGGCATCTATTTTTTATCAAATAGTTTCATAGAATATTGTATAGTTAATGCTTGTTGTGATCGGAATGTTTTTAGACATTCGTGTTTAAAAAAAAACCTTGATTAGGATGCTAACACTATTAAATATATTAATACTTGTGATATATTCCAATTTTTTTTTATTTATTTCAAGCAATAATTAATAATAAAAAACACTCAAAGGTAAAAGAAAACATGAGCAAAGAAAATGCCTCCAACAGTCTATCTATCTATCTATCTATCTATCTATCTATCTATCTATCTATCTATCTATCTATCTATCTATCTATCTATCTATCTATCTATCTATCTATCTATCTATCTATCTATCTATCTATCTATCCATCCATCCATCCATCCATCCATCCATCCATCCATCCATCCATCCATCCATCCATTCATCAGAATCAACATTAGCTTTGTGAGTAGTTTCATCTACAGCAGCTCATCTGTTGGATCTGACCATCCAGGTCATTGATGCATGTGCTCCCCACATGCATCAATGATCCTTGGTCACTAATGACCGTGTCACAGGTTCACTAATGTTCCTTCTTTGAAGCACTTTTGATGGTCATTGACCACTGCAAACTGGAAACACCCATCTAGAGCTGCAGTTTCAGGGATGGACTGAATAAGTCATCTACCCCTCACAATAAATTCCTTGTTAAATGTCCTACAATTTGTACTTGTTTCTAAGGAATCAATTTTGGGGATTAAATGAAATAATCACTGTTATTCATTTAAGCTATCAGTGGTTATATTGCTCCGCATTATTTGTGGAATTCAAAGGTTGAAGAAAAATTAAATGCACTGAAAAAACAACTTATGTACCCAGATGGAGAAGTTGAAATGAAACTGCATGTTAGAAGGTCATGTGACTATGTATGTGTAGCAAAGATCACATGGTCAGATCAAATGAACAATAGTTTTGCAGTAGAGACACACTAATGATTACATGCCAGTACAGTGTGGTCTTTTTCAGCCCAGGGTACAAGTGAAAATATAGTGTGAACTAGAGTCAATCTGCTGTTGAATCTTTTCCTGCAGGAAGTCGACGGCAGCTTGATGATGGTGTGAAGTTTCTGACCAAGTTGATCCTACTTAGTAATGAATAGGAATGAATCTCAGTACCTGGCTGGCCACCTCAACATCACCTATACAAGATTGTACCAGGCTTCTGTCTCAGGACAGGTAAGAGGGATGACAATGACCCATGGTTCCCCACAACAAGATCTCAAACGTGATGCCAGTGTTGTCTCCTTTCAACATGAGAAAGACCATTGGTCCCTCTTCTGTGTGCTCAGTAAGGTTATCAGTGGTAATGCAGGTCTCCTTACTCAACAGGACACTACCCCACTCGTCATCAGTTCATGTCAACTGATTATAGTATGACTCCTAACTCAGCCTCCTCTGTTTTAGTGTTTGTAGCTGACTATGCATGTGGTGAGTTAGTAGTCCAGCTTATAGCAGTCACTGAGACATGGTGCAAGACATAGGTGCCTGAACAATGGAGCAACTCCTCTCCTGTTGTTTGACCTAAAGACATCTCATGAGGTCTGAAAATTTTACAAAGTCTCTGGTAATTGTCATTGTATGGTTTTATGTTGATACTTAGAATTTGTCCAAATTTTTTTCCCACATTTTACGACATAACCTGGCGCCATTGTGCAGGATGACATTTGGTGCTTTAAAAAATCCACAACCTGTGTCCGAATAGGAGGCATAGATAACTCAGAGTTCGGTAAAGATGGACACACAGGGCAACAATCATCCCTTTTTGTTTTATGTATTAACTGCTGAAAACATTTGCAAGGTTTGTGTGTGCCCTCATACACCCATTGGTTCCAACATTGAGCCACTGTAACTTCAGTATTCCTCACATGCTGAGAGTTTGTATGATGCACCACCCAGCCTCCTGCAAACCTACAGCTAGACTTCTATCAAACTCTATCAACTACTAGAAGTGTTGCCGAATGTGTTTACGAGACAATACATGGTGCCCATTGTAGACAGGTAGGTCCTTGCAAAAGGAATCACTTACGAACCTATCACTGTCCTGCATTCATACCAAAATGTGTTCAAACTGGACAGTTTTTTGGGTGTCTCAGGGAAGGTGAACACTCAAAATGTACTTTTTTGTTAGAGCATACATAATAAGAGTCCTCAAACACATCACAGTCCAACAGAAATCACCAATAAGATGGATAATATTCTATCCTACTGTGATTACAATATTTATCTCAAGTCAACGTTACTATCAAATTTTGATTAAAACCAGAAGGTCGAGTATAGAGTAAGAGTAAGTATTTAGACACCTGTAACAATCAGTGTGAAATATATAAACTTTTGTGGTTGTTATTGTTGGGCTTTGGAGACTGTTGTGATAATAAATGTTGTTCTTATTCATCTCAATGAGCAGCAGGTGCTGCCGTAGGTCTCTCCCCATATCCCAAAGCACTCACAGTTAGGCCAGTTCTCATGCCGCAGTCTCTCTCAGCTGCAATCAGAGCAGTAAATGTTAACCCTTTCATGTCCAGACTGCAGATGAATCATTCCTGTGTGAAAGATTGTTGTAAAGCGTAAAGGACTGAGCATTGCAATTGTGACATTTAAAAAAGTGTTGAAGGCATTAAGGTAATTTGCTGTTTTAAACATATTTACCATATTCTTTGTCTCTTCATTTAAAAAAAAAATAAATTTAACTTTAACTAATTTAAACTTTATTGCCACTTTATTCACGCTTACAGAGTATCTTGAATTATCCTCTCCTATAGTGTTCATTACAATTATACACTGAGACATGGTGCCCCCCACCCCAGACAGCCATGAATGGCTGGTACATTTGCACTTAAATTAAACGTGAATTCTCATCTAAAATGCAGGAAAAAGTAAGAGTAACGAGTTCATGATAAACATTTTGTTGATATACAGTACTGTGCAAAAGGTTTAGGCGGGTGGGAAAAAATGCTGTAAACAAAGAATGCTTTCAGAAATATAAATGATGATTGTTTATTTTTATCAATTTACAAAATGCTAAGTGAGTGAACCCAAACATACAGCCAGGGTCATTAAGAGCTATCTTCAGCGTAAAGAAGAACAAGACTTACTGGAAGTGATGGTATGACCCTCACAGAGCTCTGATCTCAACATCATGGAGTGTGTCTGGGATTACATGAAGAGACAGAAGGATGTGAGAAAGCCTACATCCACAGAAGATCTGTGGTTAGTTCTCCAAGATGTTTGGAACAACCTGCCAGCTGAGTTCCTTCAAAAACTGTGTGCCTAGAGTGTACCTAGAAGAACTGATGCTGTTTTGAAGGCAAAGGGTGGTCACACCAAATATTGATTTGATTTAGATTTCTCTTTTGTTCATTCACTGCATTTTGTTGATTGATGAAAATAAACAATTAACACTTCCATTTTTGAAACCATTCTTTGTTTACAGCATAGTTTCACATCTGCCTAAAACTTTTGCACAGTACTGTATTTTGTGAGACTCACACAGTTGGTTCCATCAAAGATTCAAAAAAAGTGATCCTAACCAAAAACAGACTTTTACATGAATATAGACTTAAATCTTTGGAGATTGTGGAAGTTTTAGCTGTATGAAAGTAGCCCTGAGCTGTTTAAAAAAAAACTTAAAGTTTTAGTTGCTCCTCTGCTGGTTCTCAGATCTGCTCACATAGGAGATGGATCAAAACATATACGAAAATAAAAAAGGTTCCATAAAGGGAGTAAGTGAGTGCTCCATCCAGGATGGATTTGCCTCAATGACAAGATGATGTCAACGTGATCTCTTAGGTTTTCATGAAGTAAATAAAGCACTCCGACCAGCTACTGTTGCAGCTAAAAAAGAGAGAGACAGCTTATGAAGCTCAAAGCATTTTCCAGCTTTAGCATCGCTGGTGCTCTCCAGTCCCTGATTCTCTTGATTCACTGTTTATGTTGCTCTGTGGTTCTGTGTAGCTTTGGTTTTATTTTTCCCAACACGTTAGTAGACGTAGTTGTCGTAGTTGTCTTCGTGACTATATATTCACCTCCACACAACTCCACACAGTCCTAGATGTCCTCTGACTATTAAACCTCATATAGTAAATCCTCACTCACCTCTCTTTCCTCAAATGTAGCAGCATTTAGTGCTAAATGCAGGTCATAATAATTTGGTTGGATAACAACAACTTCAATAAACCTATCAAAAAACTGATGGACCATTCAACCTACGTATTTAAATCTACATTAAAGATCATTTTAATTCCTTGTTCCTAGCAATCATCAACTTGCAAAAGTATTCATGCACTTTGCGGATTTTTCACATATTGTCACTTTATTACTAGCCTACAAACTTTAATTGTTTTCATTGGGGTACAACTGTTAGACCACCACATAGAAGTGCATAGTTGTGAAGTGGAAGGAAGATGATATTTGGGTTTTAAAGTTTTTTACTACTAAATGTCTGAAAAGAGTGCCATGATTGTGTTCTTGTATCCCATTGACTCTAATCTTAGCCAAACAATCTTTTCACTGACCTACAGCTTCAGGTCTTTTCAGGTATGTCTCCACCTAGAGATTTACATTTTTTAACGATTCCTCTCTACAAAACAGCTCAACCTCAATGATTGGACTGGATGGAGAGTATCTCTAAACAGCTGTTTTCAAGTTATGAAAGCCACTGATTCTCAACTGGATTTAGGTCTGGGCTTGTATGGCATCTTATCTCTAAACCCTTCTATTTTAGCTCTGGCTGTATGTTTAGAACTGTTGTTCTATTTTCAAAAGTCTTCTGCACCCTCCAACAGGTTTTCCCAGTCCCTGCTTGAGATAAATATTCCCACAGCATGATGCAGCCACCACCATGTTTAAACATTGTGTGTTCAGGGTGATATATAATGTTTTTAGCCACACATAACGCTTTGCATGTTGACCCCAAAGTCCAATTTCAGTTTTATCTAACCTGAGCATCTTCTTCTTCTTCAGTGTGTTTTCTGTTTCATTAGCATAGCTTGTGGAAAACTGTAAACAGGACTTATTGTAGTTTTAGTTTTTTTTCAACAATGGCTTTTTGTTTCCTGTTTTCCAAACGGTTCAGACTTGTGTAACGCATTACTGACAGTTGTTGTTGACAGATTCTCTCACCCGTCCTGTAAATCTCTGCAACTCCTTCAGAGTTCATGAATGACCTCTTGGCTGCTTGTCTGTGTAGGTGAACGGCCATGTCTTCGTTGTTTTGCAGTTGTATCTTATTGCTTCAGCTCTCGGATGATGGATTGAACAGTGCTTTATGAGACGTTTAAAGCATGTGATTTTGCTTTACAAGTCAATCCTGCTTTAAACTACCCCATAACTTTTCCCCTGACCTTTCTGTTGTGTTCCTTGGTCTTCATGATGCTGTTTGTTCACTACTGTTCTCTAAAAAACCTCTGAGACTGTCACAGAGCAGTTGAATTTTGCACTGGATTTTAGGGTCATCAAAGTAAAGGGGGCTAAATACTTTCACATTACAGATTTTATGTTATAATCATTTTTTATTAGACTTCACAAATATGTGCTACTTTGTGGTTGATAAAACATGAATGTGTTCAAGAGGTTTAAACACTTTTGCAAGGCTCTATGACTGTTTACAGAGCAGGTGCATATTAATTTGGCAGAGAATGTGTACTTGTACCATAACGGTTTGGTTTGCTTTCTTGGGAGGCCAATCACAGCAGAGTTTTATACACACACACACCACCCGCCACTTATTGCTTCAGTTTCCAAGCCTCCACTGTGAAGAAGTAGCAAGAGTCAAGCAGATCTTCTGTGTTTCTCTGCTCCCACAGTACAGCTTTTGGCACACACATAGTGTACATGTCACCACACTCACACGCACACAGAGCCACGAACCAAGCCTGGTTTCTGACGTCACCTCAGAGGATGCTAATCTAGTTAGTTCTGCTGCCATTTGTGGTTGCACGTGTGTTTAAGTGTAATGCCCATTTTCATCATGGGATTAGTCAACCAAGAGTTGTAATTGAAGCTAGATGAGCCAAATAATTTCAGAGAAAGACTTTGTTCATGAAGCGGAGGCTTTAGGAGACACAGAGAAGTCTTTATCTCACTCTGCAGCTTCGGGCAACAGTTGGCCATTTCTAATCTCACATTCAGCATGAAAACACAGAGACATTTGAGTGACATTTGCTGAAGAATGTGCAAGGCACAGATTTAAACAAGGTGTTAAAACATAAAAGTGCATGGGCATTCATTGTGACTGGAGGAATTTCACTACGCTAAACAATTTTAATGTCATGTAGAATCAATTCTTTTAAATCATAGCTTTCTACCAGTTTTTTAAACTTGAAAAACAAAAACAAAAAAAAAACTTTAATCATTAAAGCACAGTTTGGAAATAATTACACACTTGTTATAATGGAAAAAAAATTATTACCTATACCTTTACTGGCTGCGATGGACTGGCGACCTGTCCAGGGTGTACCCCGCCTCTCGCCCATAGACTGCTGGAGATAGGCACCAGCTCTCCTGCGACCCACTATGGAATAAGCGGTGGAAAATGACTGACTGACTGACCTTTACTGGTATATTTGCACCCATTACTGAGATGCTAATAGTAGTTTAATAGAAAAAAAAATGTGCATACTAAATATATACATTTACCTATTTTATTTGCTGTATCCAAACCTAAAAATCTCTACTTTAG
Source organism: Crenichthys baileyi (assembly GCA_036173005.1). Lineage (NCBI taxonomy): Eukaryota > Metazoa > Chordata > Actinopteri > Cyprinodontiformes > Goodeidae > Crenichthys > Crenichthys baileyi. The sequence goes on along the minus strand of JAHHUM010000303.1, from coordinate 1,088,774 downwards.
AATTTCTTAGACAGCAAAAGCAGTTTTTAGATAAATATAAATGATAACATCAGGCAGCAAGGGGTTAACAGATTTTGTGAAAATCAGATTAGTTTATTAATTATTTTGCTAAAGTTTTATTTGTAATCTCACGAAACACAGTATTACTGAAAGCAAATAAAGTGCGAACAAACATAGCATATTTTTGCTTCATCATTTATAATGTCATTGATCATTTTTGTTTCATTACTCATTCAGTTGATCTTATTCTTCATAATATCTTTGGAAAAAAATGAATATTTTTTCTGTCTGCTTACTTAGATGATGTTACAGAGAGAAATGTGGTTGAAACGACTGTAAAACCACAATGATAACATGGCTCTTCTTTTATTCATTTATTTATTTATTTATTTATTTGGGTAGTTTGCAGGACAAATCTGAAGGTTAAGAGTCAAATCAGATATGATCAAAAACAACCTTTTCTAGAAGCAGAACATTTAGGACATTATACAGCAATGTGTTAGAGTAAAATAATTATTTATCAATGGCTACAAGAGGATATGTTGTGTAAATTGCATTTATTGCCATCAACAAAACATTAATCTGGGAGAGGGCAGAATAATGACAGTGAGCTGTCAGTTAGTGTGTTATTCAGATCCAGCTGGCATTGCCTACTAAGATCTACGACTCAATAACATGATTTATTTGTCATTTTGCTAGTATGTACAAAAAAAACCACTTTGGTTAGAATACATTTTTTTCTCAAAAGCCTCTGACAGTGCATATAACATATACATAAAGAAAAATGAGTGACATAAGGTCACATGGCAATCTGTAAATTAAAAAAAACAAAAACTTTGAAACAAGAGACAGAGACATTTAGCAAAAGACACAGCACGGTGTAGCATAAAATGATCTTTTGAACTTTTCCACTTCAAAGACAGGCCTGCTTTTTCTGTCACTTTAGATTTTACTTCATAGGCAAAATGAACACTCAGGTTAACCCTACTACCCCTTTGTCAGATATATTTACCTCTCTCTCTCTCCCTATATATACAATGAAACTGAAACACCTGGTTTTAGACAACAATAATTTATTAGTATGGTGTAGGGCCTCCTTTTGCGGTCAATACAGCGTCAGTTCGTCTTGGGAATGACATATACAAGTCCTGCACAGTGGTCAGAGGGATTTTAAGCCATTCTTCTTGCAGGATAGTGGCCAGGTCACTATGTGATACTGGTGGAGGAAAACGTTTCCTGACTCGCTTCTCCAAAACACCCCAAAGTGGCTCAATAATATTTAGATCTGGTGACTGTGCAGGCCATGGGAGATGTTCAACTTCACTTTCATGTTCATCAAACCAATCTTTCACCAGTCTTGCTGTGTGTATTGGTGCATTGTCATCCTGATACAATGTTTGAACCATTGGATGCACATGGACAGTCTGGGTGGTACGCTTCTTTGGGGCTTCTCCACACCGTAACTCTTCCGGATGTGGGGAAAACAGTAAAGGTGGACTCATCAGAGAACAATACATGTTTCACATTGTCCACAGCCCAAGATTTGCGCTCCTTGCACCACTGAAACTGACGCTTGGCATTGGCATGAGTGACCAAAGGTTTGGCTATAGCAGCCCAGCCGTGTATATTGACCCTGTGGAGCTCCCGATGGACAGTTCTGGTGGAAACAGGAGAGTTGAGGTGCACATTTAATTCTGCCGTGATTTGGGCAGCCGTGGTTTTATGTTTTTTGGATACAATCCGGGTTAGCACCCGAACATCCCTTTCAGACAGCTTCCTCTTGCGTCCACAGTTAATCCTGTTGGATGTGGTTCGTCCTTCTTGGTGGTATGCTGACATTACCCTGGATACCGTGGCTCTTGATACATCACAAAGACTTGCTGTCTTGGTCACAGATGCGCCAGCAAGACATGCACCAACAATTTGTCCTCTTTTGGACTCTGGTATGTCACCCATAATGTTGTGTGCATTTCAATATTTTGAGCAAAACTGTGCTCTTACCCTGCTAATTGAACCTTCACACTCTGCTCTTACTGGTGCAATGTGCAATCAATGCAGACTGGCTATCAGGCTGGTCCAATTTAGCCATGAAACCTCCCACACTAAAATGACAGGTGTTTCAGTTTCATTGTCCAACCCTTGTATATACACACACATATCACACACATAATACTAGTGTGTGTGTAATGTGGTGTTTCTATTCCGCACTGAGAAACGTGTGTTGATTTTGGTCACTTTTGGTGAAACAAAATAAAATACAGAAAATCTTTATTTCATCAATGACAGAAATCTGTCTTAATGTTTTTTCTGACATTCCAAAAGGTTTTCGGAGCCTTTGTTTATGCAGTGCTATGAAACAAATATTTGCTGTTTACAGATTTGTTCTGGGTTTTTTTTGTTTTTTGTCAAATTTACTATCCTCCCCTCTCTTTACTCTCTTTGCTGTCAAGAAACAGTTAGATAACGACCTATCGAGCCACAAAATCTTAAAATAAATGCATAAAGTTAAATCTCTTGAATCAAATCCAGACCCACATATATACAAAGGTTAGATATATTTTGAAAAACTAGAAATCAGTGGTGAATTTTGAATGTTATGTACTTTGAAAGAACGTTTCATGATGGGTATCAAACGGAAATTTAGAGAAAGGTTCTTCAAAAAACAAAGTTCCTATGATCGAAACAAAAGTCAAAGTCTTCTCAAAGGTACCCGCAAGCTCGAGACATGAAAGCCCTGCCGCCGGTCTTTGCGTCGTGTCACAGTTTCCTTGTCGTCCCACAGCTTTCATGAATGAATTCATGAATATAAACAACCACATTAACGCGATGCAGGCCATACAAGATATTTCTGCAGCATCTTGAAACAAGGACGTAAATAAATAATATCAAACATTGTGACGTCTATAAAGGAGTTCTTGGGGATTTTGACATGTCCCTTGTGGCTTGACTGTTTCCACTTGTCAGCTTAAAAAACAAATCCAGTTTTTCACCTGAGAACTTAGGTACGCAGTTTCGCTGTTTCTGAATAATTTTTTTGTCTGGAGTGGACTTAACATAGATTAGCCTCATTTTCCGCTTCTTATCTTTCGTCCCTCCTTCTTGTCACCTTTTTATATGATTTACTCGACTTTGTTTGCCCTCTGTTTGACAGCTCCGGCTCTTTTGTTACTTAAAGCGACTGAGGATTTGGCCTCGCTCTGACAAAGCATTTGGCCTTGAATCCGAACTGTTTGACTTCAGGCAAACAGTTTGCTCCCCAACCAACCAACCCCCCACCCCCCTGCCTTTCCCTTGCGCCCTGGTGTAATCCTTGCAGATAAAGCAACCTCTTCGAACACACTGGAGTGTTGCAGTTGCTTAGGCAACAGACTATCCCATCTAATCCGACCTGTTCCCATCTCCCCAAAGTCTGAATACCTGTCCAATTGAAGGGCTTTTTAAGCTCGCCTCTTGTTAGGCTTGCGTCTTATGAATAGCATCTTCAGCTGAGATTTCAGTAACAGCTTGTCAGCTCTTTCACTGACATGAAAGCTGGCACCAGTCTAAGTGTTTTGACTCGCTAACCTAAAGGTGAGAAGATTGCACTTAGTTTAATTTCTAAGATGGCAAACAAGCAACCAGATTTGCTGTTAAAACTGGGTCTACCTGAAGAGACTTGACTGTAAATTGCAAATTTAACTCAGCCCTTGTCATCTTCAAGAACACCACATTGTTTGTCATTGTGTGCCCCTTCATTCTTTCAGTTCAGCCCTCATTTCCCGCCTCAGAAAGAAATGATTGGGAGGGTTGACGCCACTGCAGAGCACTTTATAATCTTCCCTGGTGTGCCAGGAGCAGCAAAGTGTTGGGGACATTGTATTGATTTATATAAAACTCAATGTTCCCTTTGCTGCCCAGATCTGAGTATGTCTGGACAACGAGAGCGATAAGGGATTGCACTAATGTGAGCGCAGAGCAAAGGCGGCTTGATGGAAAATGGATAAACTCAGTTATAACAACCTGAAAGTTTGCCCTCTCTCTGCTATATGTGCTTTCTTTTCTTTTTTTTCCTTATTGTGTCATTATGTTGCAAAGTCTGAACTTGATGAATTAGAGCATCCAGGATTATGTTCTTCAAAATATGCCCTGGGTGATTCGCAGGAGGAAGTGGAATATGTCATGTTGCAGGCTTGTCTAGTGGCACTAGCAGCCTCTGAGTAGATTTTCAGCAGATTTATAAGACTAATTAGGCCACAAATCCCCAGCCCACACAAGTTTAGAAAATTTTCCAGACTTTTGTCAGATTTTTCATGTGGTGTTATTTGAGGAAATGGAGTCTTGAAGCTACTGCTCTAACAAATAAAGCCCTCAATATTGCATAAAATTCATAAGTACATTTATTCTCTGTACTTTATCTCCTGATTAGACAGAGTGGCTCACACATTGCTTCCCTATTTTAAAGCTATGAAAACTATAAATATTAAAAGTATCAAACATAAATAAATGATGCCGTTTTTACAGCTTTTTAAAGCAGAATTACAAGTTTAAAATCCCTTTTCACAACAATATAAAAACATTTGGGCTGGTGATGCCCCTTCCATCAGGGAAAAGGTACAGGACAATCAAAGCACGTACAAAAGGTCTGCAGAACAGCTTCTGCCCCAGAGCTTTCACCTCCATCCATCCCCCATTCTCGCCTCCGCTGCCCACCTTTCTCCTCTCTAACATGGAGAGACAGAATAGACTATTGTAATCTGTCACATTTGTACACTTGTTTGATATCTTTACTGGGGTTTGCTTTCTTTTGTTTGTTTTACCTTGTTTGTGGAGGTTTACCATACAAATGACAATAAATCTTATCTCTTCTCTTAAAAATGATCAGTTAAGAAAAAGATTTCATAACCTAGAGTACAAAACATCTGCCGATGTCCACAGTTTGAGTTAAAAACATCAATGCTCTCGCTTAGTTTTATCTCTAAGCTTTAGCTGCAATTCTTTTCTTTCTGCCAAATGAAGGCAGGATGAGTGTTTCAGGATAGAAGAAGTTGGAGGTAAACTAAATTCTGTTGCAGTGGAGCTTACATGCAGTCTTTAAGGCTGCTTAAAGTTATGAACAGAGCAGTAGAAGTTTTTGACATGTCCAAATAAATTCATAGCAGTCTGGAGTCTGGAGAACAAATCATATATGCTACAGTATCAGATGCGTAGGAAGCTGATGCTGGAGTGTTATTCGCTAGGGGTGTAACAGTACAAAAAAAGTCAAGGTGCAGAAAGTTTATTATACATTTCATTAAAGAGATACATAAACATAATCCTTTTTTTAACTTTTTTCAACAGTGAACAAATCATGTTAAAGTTTTCTGACAATAATTTGATTTTAAGAATATATTCCAGCATTTATAAGAGTGGCCCATATGGAACTGACTGGAGATTAGGTTTAATTTGTACCTTAATAAAGGATAAGTGGATTATGGATGTATAGATTGGGCAACAATAAAATTGATTTGAATAAAACTGTCAGCTATTGATAATAAAATTGCTTAAACTTGTACTTATTGTACTTATTGATATTCTGATGAAATTTAAAAAGAGAGATCATATTTCTCCTATTTTAGCTCCCCTTCATTGGCTCCCTGTTAAATCCAGAATAGAATTTAAAATTCTCCTCCTCACATCTAAAGCCCTTAATGATTTAGCTCCATCATACATCAGAGATCTGATTGTTCCATATGTTCCTAACAGGGCACTTCGTTCTCAGACTGCAGGTTTACTGGTGGTTCCTAGAGTCTCTAGAAGTAGAATGGGAGGCAGATCCTTTAGTTATCAGGCTCCTCTCCTGTGGAACCAGCTCCCAGTTTTAGTATGTGAGGCAGACACCCTTTGTACTTTTAAGGCTAGGCTTAAAACTTTCCTTTTTGATAAAGTTTATAGTTACAGTGGCTTAGTTTATCAGGGAGGGAGCCTTCCCCCCTTCATGTTGGATGGAGTAAGGGGGAGTCAGGTTTAGCCTAAACCGGCTCAGTTATGGTTGAGGTGCAAACACAACCTCCATTTCTGCTACCTGTATGAGCCCTTCTCTTTTCCAATGGATATAATCAGTCTGAAAGAGAGAGGTATCCCAATCCTTGTGGTTTTTAGTATAACAATGACCATCAGTGGGACCCTTTGTGGGGTGCCTTGAGACGACATTGTTGAAAATAAGCGGCGTTTAACTAAATAATCTGAACTGAAACTTTCTTGGTAGTTATGCTGCTATAGGCGTAGGCTGCTGGAGGACATAATGACCACTTTCACCCTCTTAGCTACATTCTCACACTACTCTCCAATTTTGTACTATTTGCTGTTATTTCAGCTTTTAACTTTGTTCTCTCTTTTCTCTTCCTAGAAGCTACACCTGGCCTGACTCTGTGTCTACCTGTAACACCTTTCTGGAGAGGGGCATCGTCCAAGCTTCTGCTGGCAACAACTTAATGCTCACCCTCTACCGATGATCCACATGGCCCTGTCTTTCAGTGTTTAACCCTTTCTCTCTCCTAGGCATAGCTACTGACTGAGCTTTTACTGTAACTAACTCTATGTGCTCTCTTTCAGACTCTAACCTTGAAAACTGGCTCAGAGTTTATCTGTTCTTTCTTTCTAGGTAAAACGACTAAAGGAGCTACATCCATTAACATTTACCTTTTCCTTCCCATAGAAAGTACTCCTGGATCAGTGCTTCTTTGTTCTCTTTGTGTCTCTGCTCTGTTCTCTCTAACCCCCAGTCAGTCGTGGAAGATGGCCGCTCACACTGAGCCTGGTTCTGCTGGAGGTTTCTTCCTGTTAAAAGGGAGTTTTTCCTCTCCGCTGTCGCTACATGCATGCTCAGTATGAGGCATTGCTGCAAAGTCAACGCCAGTGACTGTCCACTGTCTCTACATGCTCATCCAGGAGGAGTGAATGCTGCAAGTCACTGACTGGATGCAATCTGCTGGGTTTCCTTAGATAGAAAAACTTTTTATCCAATTTGAATAAATAACTAACTCTGACTGCACTGTTCAATTAGGATTAATTGGAATGTATGTACCTGATCTTTGTGAAGTGCCTTGAGACAACATGTGTTGTGAAATGGCGCTATATAAATAAAAAACTGAAAATAAACTGATGTTAGCCTATTGTTCTCTGAATCAGTGATAGTTACATTCGACTTGATGTTGTTTCAGATCAGTAATTGAGTTACGTATGTGCAGAACTGGACACCCTATTGCTGTTGAAAAATGCTGAAATAGAGTTTTGATTTGGTCCAACTTTCGTTCTCTGTCATCACTGTAGCCAATTAAGAAACTGTAATGTTCCAAAATATTGGACTTAAGTAATAGCTGTGAGTCCTCTATGCTATGTTTTCGTGTCGCTTTTTAAAGTTGAACTGTGCAGGATTCTGAATCTCAACATTCTCCATAGGTTTAAAGCAACTTATCTTAGCAGTACTTATATAACACCCAGAATAATCTAACAGATGCATTACATTGAGTCACTGAAAAAATAGACATAATTTAAAACAAGATTTTGGAACAGTTCATTGTGTTAAAATTACATGAAAAAAGGCACATAATCTTTTCTCTCGCCATCTGACTTTAAACTAGACTGATCTTTCCGTATTTTATTCAGTTAGGAATATCAAAGTTCTATTTGCTAAATCCCAGAATAAGATATTTTTTTCATTTTTTAGAAATGTCTTTTAAATAGTATGACGAGCCATGTTTTGGTTATCCTTTTGGTTCATTCCTCCTGACAGAACTGGTGTTACTGATTCAGGTTTGTCAACCAGCTTGTTTGCATACACCTTTTTAGCTCTGACCACAAATTTTCTCTGGGGGTCTTTTGTGGTGGGCAATCCAAAACATTGACTTTGTGGTCCTTCAGCCACTTTGAAACTAATTTGGTGGAATGCTTATTGTCAGTTTGGGAGACCTAATTGTGCCCAAAATCTAACTTCCTGGGTGATGTCTTGAGATGTTGCTCCAACATTTTCACCTATTTAGTGAAGTGCACCTGTCTCTTCTGCACAGAAAACATCAGGCTGACATCCATGTGCCTCACAGTTGGGTTGTTTTTCTCCGGCTTGCAAGAGTCCTTCATTTTCTTCTAAATGTAGTGAGGGTCATTAAGTATGGAGGGCCAAAAGGGACAAAATTAAATAAATATATATATCATGAAATAAATAAATGTATAAATATACGATTAAATTACGAAATGCAAAATTAAATGATCAAATGTGTAATTAAATAATTCAATATTTAATTATTTCATTTAATAATTTAAAATATATGTCATTTTTTTTAATAAAAGTAAATCTGATGTCTGATTGGCTGCTTCACACAGCAAGTCAAGACAACTTCTTCCAAGTTTCCTATGACTCTAAGGTTAATGTCTTTGCTGTAAAGTGCAGAAATAACTCCAATAGCTTCAAGAAATTGTACTGATTTTCTTTACCACAAACTCCACCTTCTTTATCCCTAGCTCAGTCTAAAATATTTCTAGCTAGTTCATGAGAGAGTTTACTGAGGTCCTGTGTGGAGGAAGCTGCCAAAGAATCAAGTGTTAGCCCCGCCCACTTAGTTTGATAGGTCAAGTTGACAGTTTAAATTATTTCATGATGACACTGCTGCACAGGAAATATGAAAAAAAAATATAGAGTGAAATATTTAAATTCATTTTTTTATTTATTTATGAAAGAAACACATTTAATTATTTAATTTATTAATTTAAAAGGTATATTTGATTATTTATTGGGACATTGAATAATTTAATTGTGCATTTTGTAATTTAATGGTATATTTAATTATTTAATTAAATATTAAATAAATAAATGGTACATTTATTTATTTCATGATATACACTACCAGTCAAAAGTTTAAGATACATACTTTCTCACTTAATGGGTCTCTTTATTTTCATAACTATTTGCATTGTAGATTCTCACCAAAGGCAACACAACTGTGAATGAACACACATGGGATTATGTAGTAAACAGAAAGTGAGAAATTACTCTAAATATTTTTATATTTTAGATTCCTCAAAATGGCGACCCTTTGCTCTGATTACAGCTTTGATCAATTGGCATTCTCTCCATGAGCTTCATGAGGTAGTCGTCTGAAATGGTTTTCCAAAGAGTCTTGAAAGAACTTCCCAGAGGTTCACTGAGAGACGGGCAGAGGTTAATATTTCAGTCATCACAGCAAAGGATTGCAACTTAAGGCTACTAACCTGGACATTCCTGTGCAGTTTATACTTGTGTATAAATGTTTGAACAGATGAAAGCTGCGCCTTCAGGCATGTGGAAATTGACTCTTATATATTATATATATTCTATTATATATTTCGTTTTTTCTATGATGACACACAAATAAGCCTTGTTTTCGGTGTTAAAATGCACACAGGTGAGCATCCAGTTGACTCAAATGTTGTGAATTAAGAAGCTTTCAAATCCTTGTCATCATTATCTGGGGCTTTCCACAACTGTTTAAAGGCATATAAATCTTGGTGTATTATTAGCCTCATAGCATAATTGCATAAGTCATATTACTTATGCAAAAATGCTTTGAGGCTATTGATATGTAAAATTTTAAATTTGATGAAAGTAATAAGAATGAATTAGATTACCCTGGTATTTAGCAAAGATAATTAATATTGTAATCCCGATTGACCTTAACAGGAAAGGTTTAGTCTGACACTGACTCTCAGACAGAGAGTGGAAAGGAGTTGTGTCTTTTTAGGTATGTAAACATCTGGTTTTGTAGAAGAAAATAAATCAAGATTAAAAGCTTTTTTCAGTCGGTTTATGGGTGTAGAATAAACAGAATGATTTTTAGAAATGATGATAAAATCTAGGTGGTAGTAGGTTTCCTTTAGAGGATCTTGCATTTTAAGGCCACGTTTTGCACATGGCTTGCTTTTGACGTACTACATCAAAAAAGCAGATAAGATTTTTCATTTTCCCCTTTTACAAGAATAATTTGCTTTTTTATGCAGCTCTTTTATCAGGATACAGAGTAATCAACGGTTTCAACTTTAATTCGAAACAGAAAAACAAAAACTCTCTGGGAACTCATTCTTCACCAGGGTTATGCTTTGTTTTGCACATTTAACAAACATGACGGTGAACCACAGTAAAATATGATGGTTGTTTTTGCTCTGCTCATGATCTAAGTTTCTTTACCAAGTTTTATGGAACCAAGTTCTTTAGTTTAGTTGTAGTTTGTTAAACCTTGCTGAGTGAAACAAACTGAATCTTTTGAAATGGGAGGATGGACTGTAAGTTAGTGAATATAATGTCATGGAACCATAGGACTATTCAGTACATGAGCCTATAGAGGGACCATTTAAAAAGTAGGAGAAAAATGCAAACATGTAGAATAAAACCAGATAAAAACAAGAAGAAAAATCCCAAATTTCATAGGTATTCTGATTAAGCCCACATTCATCACCTTGCTGTCTTGCAAAAGTAGTAATGCCCCCGGGACCTTTTCACATTTTGTCCCGTTTCAACTACTAACCTCAATGTATTTTATTGGGATTTAATAGATCAACATCAACTAGTACACAATTGTGTAGTGGAAGGAAAATGATACATGGTTTTCACCTCTGCATATTTAGTGACTGACATTTTTGCTCATTCTTCTTTGCGAAATAGCTCAGTTAGATTGGGAAGAATTTTCAAGTTTTGACCCACATTCCTAATGTGATTTAGATTTTCTTTTGAATTGCCGTCTTTAGCTCCATCCATATTTCTATTTACTATGAAGGTGACTTTTGAAGGCATTTGGATGGATTTCATTTAGGGGTATCACAGTTAAATACAGTGCATGGCACACTTTTTTAGATTTTATTTGTCAAAAAAAAACTATATAGTTTTCCTTCCTCTTCACTATTATGCACTACTTTTTGTTGGTGTATCAGATAATATCCTAACAAGATACAAGGATGTTTGTGGATGAACAGGGAAATGTACACAAGTTCAAGGGGTGTTAATACTTTTAAAAGGCACCATCTATGCTCTCAACAGATTCCCAAGTTTTATGACTTACTTACGTCCATGCATTCCAGTTTGAATGGCTGCTGTTGTAAAGATGACCAGACCTTTTCCTTTGTACCATCATGAACTTTGTTTTGTCATCAGCAAACAACCCAAACCTTTTCATCCCATCTTTGTCACGTTTTCTGTTTGGAAAACTTGCGACTAGTCTCCTCTGGCGCTGCTTTCATGCAGCGCTGCAGATACAAAGGTGAGCGAACATGCTTTGATGCAGAGGGTCCTCTGTCGCTGCCTCTAATGATACCTTGCTGCAGGCCTATTTCAGGTGCATCAAAGGATCAACTAACCTAAGTGCTCATGCCACAGTGTGAGGGTCCATATCGGCAGCCCATATTTGGAAACTCCCACCATTTTCATGTGATGTAAGGAGAGTAATTTCTCCGTGTGTGTGACACATAGAGAGTAGCTCAGGATCTCACTAACCTGAAGCAATGGCGCCATCCCATGGGCAGTAAAAGTACTTAACACTTGTGGATGATGGTTTGTTTGAGTAAAAGATGAGGCCACAGGAGATGGTCAGCAGGTGGAGTTCAGGCATGTCTCTTATTATAAATCAGATTTTAGGAACTAGATATTGAGAAAAGGAGAGTCTTGTTCTGACTCTTTGGGGGTTTAAAAGTCTAAACAGGATTCTGTCCCCTGTCTAATATCCTAATGTTGACCTCTGACCCCCAAAAAACAGAGAAAACCCTCACAGGAGTCATGTTGTTAATACTGTTGTTGACTGAAGAAAGTGAGCCTGAGTCATCTCAACCTGTGATTTTCTGTGATAGGATGAAAAACATCCTCCAGCAGCAGATGCTGTTGGAGGAAGGCCAGAGAGATGTATCTGTTGCTAAGCAACCACTTTGACTCTTATTTTGTTGTGCAGGTCCACTAACTAGATTTTTCAGTCAAGGTTGCATCAGCGTGGTTTGATTTCTCTGCAGTGCTGGAAACATGCAGAAATCAAAGATGAGAGCTTTTATTATTGATGCTGCTCTGTTAGTTCTCATTAACAAACATATAGGGCCGTTTGGATAGCATTCGACATCACAAAGAAAGGAATGAACATGTTGAAATAGAAAGCAATAGGAGGTGCTGCTTTTATCGCAAAAATCCTCCGGTCATTAAAATTTGATGCAGCTCACAGCCAGCTCGATCAGCAGTCAAAACAGTGGAACACAGTTCATGGAGGCAGTGAACATGTCTGAAAAACCTGAGAGTCCGTTAGTACTGGCTTTCTTATTGAAACATAGTGTTTTTCATTTTTTTCTACTCTTAATTATGTCGAATCAGAGCAAATTATAAGCAAATCTTCTGTATAGGTTTGACCTACACACTCTAAGGTATCTCCAAGGCTCGGGGGGTGTTTGAGTCAATAAAACTGAGTTTTTGGGGAAAATAAGGTAAAAAAGCAGACCTTGACTGAAGAGAATCAAAAGTTTTAGTTTTATTTAATAAAAAAGGCATTTTAAAATGTCATTATAGATGTAAGCTATTTCCTGATTTAGATTGTTTCTAACCTTTAAGTACCCAGCTGCTACGGAACTAAATGGAGCAACAGATCGATAAGGTGAGTCCACTAGGCCCTGATGTTTCTCTGCTGTGCTTTTTAAAGGAAGATTGTAAAGGCAATATTAAGAGACGTTACACCAGATATGCAGTGGTTCTCAAAGTGTAAAGGCTTCTTTTAAAATGCAAGCTTTTGCAAGAGCTTGCTAAATTATTTGAAACACTTTTTTAATCTTTCATGTGAAAAAAGTGAAAAAGAATTCAACTGGAAAACAAACAAATATGTTAAGTTGCAAACGTGTAAAAAAAAGCTGCAATAACTTGGTTGTATAAGTTTTCAAACCCATAAAATACTTAAATAAGTTTGTTGAAGCATCTTTATATTAAAATGTGTTTCAGGCATTAAAAATTGAAAAAAAAAAAATTGAATTGTCAAGAATTTAACAAAATATGTGACAACGGTGAAATAAGAAAAACTGTTTCTCTAAAACGGATTAAAAGATGAGAAGGAAACTGATCTGGAAGAGGCCAATAGCAACATTGAAGAAGCTGTGGGTTTTTTTTGTCAACTACTGGTTTTGTTCTACGTGTCAAAAATCGGCTGTTTTATGTCTTCATGTGTCTGAACAAAGAGCTTTAAAAGCCAAGCCTTTTTTCTCAAATTAAGCATCCAGCCCTGACTGATATCTTCTAAAACATTATGAAAAAACTTGTTATACTCTGATGAAACCAAACTTGAACTTCGGTGTATAATTCCAACAGGCAATTTAGATGTAAAAACCTCACCACAGTCAACCATGATGGTTGCAGCATCATGGTGTGGGTTACTTTTCTTCAGATGGAATCATGTTTTTTGTCAAGGTGGGTGGTTATGAAAAGCTTTAAATACCAGTTGGATTTGATCCTAAACCTTCAGGGGTCTGCTAGAAACCTGAAGATGTAGATTGTTTTTACTTTGTAACATCACTGTGACTCAGAGTGTACACATAAATCAACAAAAGAATGACTTTATGAGAGAAAAAATAGAGTTTTGGAGGAGAGCTGTTGACAAAAGATGTCATAACAATCTTCTGTCCACATCCCTGGCTGCTACCAAAAATAGAACACTTTAACACTGAAATTAAAATTTAAAAGTGATCCCACAAAGTACTAGTTTAATAGTTTATACACTTAGGCAAGCAGGTTTTTGCAACTTTTTGAATTGCACAGGACAAATGTCATAATTAATGTGGGGAAAGGTTTTAAATGATTCTTTAAAGTCTCTCTTTTACATCACAAAAACTACTCTTTAAACAGGAGCCTTTACACAATGGAGACCCGCTGTATTTGGTCTAATATCTTTACAGGAAAACGGTTGCTCTCTCTTGTGATGACTAAAAGATGTAGTCTAGCAGCTTAACTCAACTGTAACTTTATGAAGCAGTAGGGAAAACAGAGGCATGGACAAGCTACAGATTCAAACTCTAATGAGCCTTTTCTTTGAGAAGTCAAGGATTTGTTTTAGGATTCAGGTACTGATCTATGTGGTGTTGTAATGATTTCCATAATTGTTGTAGTGACTGCCTTGTATAACTTTTAGTATTACTGTGTCTGAGGATGTAACTAATCTTGGTGAGGATTAAACTCTGTAACAAGCATTTCTTTAGTAAAAGGTTATGCATCAATGATTTGAAAAGCTTGCAATTATAGAATCACTCATCACAGTTTACTGGCCAATTTCCAAGCTCTATTTTTGCAAAGTGTTGGCCTGCTAATAGATTTAACTGAATCTGAGCTGCTATTTTTTCATACTGGATGCAGGGGTGATGTCACACTGTCTGTGCGAAGGAGGAGAAAAGGAAAAAACATTTAAATTTACATTTTAAACTGCCCTTACCAACAGCTGTTAGCATTACTAAAACATCAGGCTCTGTTTGTATCCTTTACCTTTTAAGACAAATGTTTCCAAAAGGCAGCAAACATTTCCAAAAGTATTTTCCATGGCAATCAGAGGGTGAAAGCTCAAAAGAATAAAATGGAGTGACTGCTTTAATACGTTCAGCCTTCCTGTTATTTAACTCTCTCTCGCTCCCTCTGAATGAACCACAGACACATCTCAACATTCCTTTTAAATTAGCTTCTTACGTCTCCTTGCTATCTCAGACTTAATTTTTAAACCCTTGACTCTTACTGGAAATAGCAAACTTTCAGTCTTCCCTCAGTAACAAGACCTGCACCAAAAATTGTTGTTTACCCAGCTTGGTAATGCTTTTTTAAATGTATTTATTCATACCTAATTTAACCAGGAAAGCCGGATTGAAATGTAAAATTTCAATTTACCTCGGTTTCCTGGCCAAGATGGCAGCACTGCTTAGGTATTTTCTGACCACAAAACATTTTTACATTTTTGACCCTTCAAGGGGCCAGCCACGCTGAAAATCATTCATTTTGGGTCACCAGAGGACTTCATGCTTATTGTTTATAGCTAAATGTTTGGAATATTAGTCCTGATTTTGCTCCTTCTGGAAAAGTCATGTCTGCTCCTGTGGGCCTGTACCCATTTAACAAATTGGCTAGTAAAAAAAAAAACTGAGCCTGACAACTTAGGATGTCCTCCTTGTTGCATCCACTGAGAGGGTGGAATAATAATTCTCAATGTAAGAAAGACATCAACTTGCACACTTTTGCTTGATGACACTCCTGAATGTCTGATCAACTGACACAGACCCACTATGGAGCCAGCTAAGACTTAAAATTGGTCAGATTAAAATCCGGCCTTTTCTAAAATCTGCAAGCATCAAGTCAAATTCCAGGACTCTGTTTGTCTCTACCCAGGTCCTGAATCCAGATATGCCCTTATTGCTTCTCTCAGCTTTTTGATGCTTGCTTCCACTCCGTTCCCTTCCCATTCTTGCACTGCAATCAAAAAAATACATCCCTCATGGTAAAAGTGGTGAAAACAGCCTGACCATTTGTGTCATTTTTATTCACATCCCCTGTGTTTCCACTGCGACTGGCACTTTCAGACTAAAGGAAGTCCCGGCGCAGAAAAATACCAGTCGACAAATGAATATAATCTAGCTGCGGTGAAATGCTACATAACAACAGTCAATACAGTTTAACACAAAATGATTCTCAGATGTCTCACAGCTGGAGGGCTGTGGCATTCTATTTGCCAAGCATGTATGTATTAAATTTTCATTTTTAACGTTTTGTTGTTTGTGACAGGCCGGTAGTGGAGAATAATTCTTCTGCTTCAAATCAAAAGACACAACTAGTTTTTGGCAAGTTGCTAATAGAGTGCAATGCACAGTTTCAGCTATGACAAATGTCTCTATTTTCTGTTGAGAACAGACAGACTTTCATTACTGATACATGTGGGAGAGATCAAGCTTGTCAAGGAGTCAGAATGGAGCGGAGGAATATAAAACTAATCACATAAAGGGAAAACGCTAAATAAAATAAAAAAGACTTGGATCAAACTGATGGCTTTTGAACCTGGTAGGAAGTTGAAGGAATGGGAAAGGGAGGAATCTTCCCACCTGTGTATTCCTGTCTTCCATGAATGACACTTTCTTTGAATATCTTTTGAAGACTTGACACATTATTTTCTCTGAATGGATGGCTTTGTGATGATCTAGTTGTGAAGACCTCCCACCTGTCAAAAATTTGCTTTTTTTCTCCCTGCTGCTCAGAGAATTGAATCCCTGAGAATCATTTCTCTTCACGCTCTCCTACGCAGCACCCTTACTTTTTCATACTGATTGTTAGGGTTTGAAAACTTTGTATTGTTTATCACTCTTCCTTCCCAGGGAGAGGAGTGAGTTATGCTACTATCAGCAACATCCGGTGGCTGCTAGTACCAGTCCCCACTCCCTCTCTGTTTAAAAGCAAAACACCTGCACCCTAACCCTTCTGATCCCACACACACACACACACACACACATACACCCCCTAAATGCTTGGAATGTCTGTTGAACAGAACAGACATTGAATTAATAAATTTTTCTCCTATAAGTGGAAGTTTTGCTGACTAATCATAGGCTGGATCTATGAAACATTATGTGCACAGACCAAATGAACAAGGTTCTGACTGACCTATGAACCTCACTGACCTGACAATGATAACATGACACCCAACATACAACACTTTTAAGGTGGACCCCACTAAGATCACTTTATTGATTCTTGGTAAATAAAAAAGAATTGAAGCATTCAAAACAAACTTTAGTGGAAACAAAAAGGGGTTATGAGGAAATGATGTGCATTTTAAGATTAATAGAAGTCAAATTATGTTCAAATTTTTGCAAATAAAATTACTCTTACAGAAAAGTAAGTAAGTAGTGTGTGAATGTGTGTGAAAGGGAATGACTGATTTCATTGAAATGCATCTTTGAGGGACCTTAAAAGCGCTAATAAAGGTCTGAGGTTCTGATGATCATTGCCAAACTTATATCTCAATTAGGTTTTCAGAATCTTTTTCTAAAAAAAATCATATAAAGATAGCAAAGGTTCTACCTGTATTGACAATACTGATAAACAGGGTATTTAGACTTTTATGTGGCCAAATGTCTGTATTTTGTTACGTTTGTATTTTGTCTGTTTCATGTTACGTACAAATTAGGGTATATGTGCACAATAGTTAAAGACTACGAGGGCAAGTCTGAAAAATAATAATATTAGGTCAGTTCTTTATGGTAAAACAAAAGGATTTTAACGTAGTTTGTTGATGTTTAGACTTTTTCCAGTCAGGTTTAAAATGATCGAATAGACTCAAATTTAACACAAGATGAAATGAACTTTAACATAATTACTGGACTGGACTGAAATAGAGAAAACTTGAGTTAATTGAAACAAACTTTAGTTACTTGAACTAAATACAAAGCTTACTGAAACTGTACGGTGTATCTATAAAACTGGGTAGGACAAACTAAGATTATAAGATATAATATGCCCTTCATTTTTGTGTTCATCATTCATATTTTTTAATAAGAACTAAATCAAGCATTATTTAAAATAATAGCAACTACCAAATATAGTGATCTAATTTTTAAATGTAATAAGGACTTGCTTTATAAGAATAAAATAAAATAAAATAAAGTCCCCAATAAAATAAAATATGATAAAAAAGAATAATAAGAATTTGGAAAAACAGAGGCTTTAAAACCTCTGCAGGAACAGCAAGACACATTGCTCTGGCTTTACTTCTGCTTTCACAGCCAAATATAACCTTACAAAGATGTGGTCCACTTAATTTAAGCACTCTCCTACCAACAGCAGAAGATGGAGAACTGCATTCATGTAAAACAAAAGTTGAAGCTCTCAAACTATTCTACAAAACTCACAAATTATTTTTGTGGATGATTCAGCTTCTAAAGATGAGTTTGGGGAAAATAGAGTTGGTTATGCTGTAACCACTGAAACTAAAATTATAGAATCACAGGCCCTGCCCCATACATGTTCAGCACAGACTGCAGAGCTGTATGCTGTCATCAGAGCCTGTGAATTACATGAAGGAAAAATGCTAACCATCTACACAGACAGCCAATATGTATTCAGTTCTGTTCACCATTTTGCCAAAATATGGGAAAATAGAGGGTTCAAAACATCATCTGGAACAGAATTGACATTTTAATCTGTTAAACAGAACGATATATATCATTTAGAAAATAAACCAATATTGACAAAAAAAATAAAAAATAATAATAATCTCTACAAAACTGCAGCAACAGTGACACACGGGAATGAGTCAAAAAGGAGGGAAGCTACACCTGGTTAATTCTGGTTAATTACCTGTTCTACACCATAAATTTTTCTGACTATGCAAATTTTAATGAACTTTCATGGTTACAAGGAAAGAAATACTGTTTAGTGGTTATAGACACTCTTTCTAAATGGGTTGAAATATACCCAGCAAAACACTGTGATGCACTCACAGTGGCAAAGAGTTTAGTGACACATTTTTTCCCAAAATATGGTACCCCACAAATCATAAGATCAGATAATGAGAAATAATTTAATAGAACTGTGCTCTAAAGCATTAGGGTTTCAGTTAAAAAAAACATTGTTCTTACCACTGTTGAGAATTAAAATCATGTACTTTCATGATATTAGTTCAGTTCGCATGTATAACCATAAAACTGAGACATAACATGTATTGTGAGCCTGAGAGGGAGAGGTCAGAGGTCACAGCAGGCTTCAGGTTGGAGAAATGGGTTAATCCCAGGTCAGGATGTTCAGTATGTTCTCAGCAGCTGCAAGCTGTAAATGCTCTGTATGGGCAGTAAAGTGATAAATGCCGACTTTTGGGCATGGTATAGATAATAAACTAACCACAAGGGGGGCTTGACTGATTTACAGCGCCAGACTGCATAATGGGGAGGCTCAGTTAGTAAGATTTGAAGTGAAGGGTATAATATGCTCTGGCATCTGTGAGGAGGTAGACAACTCGGTTAAGACAGACAGCCATGCTTTGCTGAAACCCGAGCTGTCTGTCCGGGGAGGTCTTTGGTAAATCTTTCTTTCTTTCTCTGCATCATTCTTTTTGTATGGAATATGTTTAGGGAATTATTGGACTTATCAAATTAAACTTGTGTTAATCTTAATATCCTGCTCTTCATCTGTTCTTTCTCATGACATCCGGACTGGGGTGTTGAGGGTGTTTTTTATATATGGTGGAATTATTGTACCTCAACACCGCCCACAATCTGCTGGGTTGGTTGAATGAACAAATGGAACAATAAAAATAGATTAGTGTATGGAAGACCTTTTCCATTGCCATCAGAAATGGATGACATAGGAGAAGCACAGCAGGAAACATCATTAGCTGAATGGATGAATAAAATGTTACAAACAAAGGAAGTACAGATGTCCAGTGGTCTGCCGATAATCTCTGCTCCTATTCCACAGAACAACCTGAGACCTGGAGACCTGGTCCTGATTAAGACCCTCCATAGAAAGGATTGGAGTGCCCCCAGCTGGAAAGGGCCATACCGAGTTCTCCTGACCACACCGACAGCTCTAAAAATCACAGAGAGACCATCCTGGATCCACAAGAGCCACTGTAAGCCAATATTACCGTTACAGGAGCCAAACCAACCGACGGGGTAACAGCGGAAGACCGGCTACAAAGGGGCTGGTGACCCATAGGGCTCAGCATCTCAAACCGGTGAAGAGAACAACAGAACTGTGCCCAACTTAGTATGGCTTTTTGTAACGTGGACAGGACTGATAAGCCTGAGCCTAATTCTGGTAGCAGGACTCTTTCTCTGTTTAAGGCAGGATCCACAGGATACGACATCACAGGAGAAGAGATGGACACCGGACGGCTCTCATCTCAGACCCCTAAAGAAAGAAGGAAGACATCTGTTTCTGCAGAATTATTGGTATCGTTATGTGTATGAAACAGCTAAAGCACAAAATAAAACAGATTATGTATGTTCTATCATGCCAGTTCATTCCCAGGGCCCTACAGTGTATGTGAGAAAGATGAATTTAAGCTTTGGCCAGAAGGAGATAAAGTGACACTATCTCTCCTTCCTTGGCTAGGTGTGGGCAAACTAATGCTGCGTGTGGAAACTTTAAGCTACCGATTAGGGCTGTTTTTGAATAACTCCATAATAGTAGAAGATGGCCAAAACATAGAAATGAACGCTATGCGAGCCATGATAATTCAGAACCGCATGGCTTTGGATATTCTAACAGCATCAATGGGAGGCGTTTGCGTTTTGCTGAACAACACTTGTTGCACATATATTCCAGATAATATACATTCCTCAGATATAACAGGAGCACTGAATAACCTGCGTAACCTACAAAACGTCATGACACATGACCACCCGACTCCCAGCTCCTCTTGGTTAGACTGGATGCTCCAAAGGGGATGGAAGGATTGGGTTAAGATTTTCTTACTCGCTGTAGCAGTATTCCTGATCATCCTGTGCATCTTGTCAATATGTATTATTCCATGCTGCAAATGTATGGTAAAAAGGATAGTGACTCAGTCAGTCACAGTCGCATATGCAGCATTGATTCAAGTGGACACCACATTGGACCCAAAAACAGATGACTATGATTACATGTTGTAAATGAATATATCTTCAATGCCTGAGTGTACTCATAATTGTACTTCATAAAATGACCTTATAGCAGAAAATCGAAAGAAGTTGCTGTTTAAGTGAAATGAGGAAAAGTACAATGATGACATGAACAAGCCTTGTTTCAATTCTTTTACTTTTGTTACATTGTTTTAATTCTTTTACTTTTATTACATTTTGTTTTCTTGATTTATTACATTGTTTTATTATCATACTCTACCATGATAGGTGGTCGCCAAGGCGGAGGGGCCGTGTGAGTATTTTTCCCACAATATAATCTGTTTTCCGCCAGTGGGTTTTTTCGCTCACACAGTGATTTCTTTTATATGTATCTAATCATGACTTTATTCGTGATAAAAAAGGAGGGACTGTTAGGGTTTGAAAACTTTGTATTGTTTATCACTCTTCCTTCCCAGGGAGAGGAGTGAGTTATGCTACTATCAGCAACATCCGGTGGCTGCTAGTACCAGTCCCCACTCCCTCTCTGTTTAAAAGCAAAACACCTGCACCCTAACCTTCTGATCACACACACACACCACACAGACACACAGACACATACACCCCTAAATGCTTGGAATGTCTGTTGAACTGTGTATGTGAACCACATATATAAATAAAGAGAGATGGTGCCAACACTTTGTAGTTGCACTGCAGAGTGGGCTACCATCTTGCTGCAAGATTAACAGAGACTCATGTGTCGTTCCTTCTGAGCTGGACTATTTGATACTTAATACCTAACACTGATGCAGAAGTAAAGGATACTGGGAAGCAAATACACCACACACAAGAAACTGTGGCTGAGCAAAGAGCCACACCCAGTCTCAAATTAGGCTGCTGCACTTGTTTAGCCTTTAAATCAAAGGTATCAACAGGTATTTTACGTATCAATTCTCAGGGAGTTAATAGAAATTAGATACCTACCAGCCACTTTATTAGATACACCTTGCCAGTGCAGGGTTAGACCTCCTTTTACCTTCATAACTAGCTTAACTATTTATGCCTTCGATTTAACAACATGTACAACCATTCCTCGGAGATTTTGGTCCTTATTGACAGGATACTATGATGTACAGGGGTTAGACAATGAAACTGAAACACCTGTCATTTTAGTGTGGGAGGTTTCATGGCTAAATTGGATCAGCCTGGTAGCCAGTCTTCATTGATTGCACATTGTACCAGTAAGAGCACAGTGTGAAGGTTCAATTAGCAGGGTAAGAGCACAGTTTTGCTCAAAATATTGAAATGCACGCAACATTATGGGTGACATACCAGAAGTCAAAAGAGGACAAATTGTTGATTCACGTCTTGCTGGCGCATCTGTGACCAAGACAGCAAGTCTTTGTGATGTATCAAGAGCCACGGTATCCAGGGTAATGTCAGCATACCACCAAGAAGGACGAACCACATCCAACAGGATTAACTGTGGACGCAAGAGGAAGCTGTCTGAAAGGGATGTTCGGGTGCTAACCCCGATTGTATCCAAAAAACATAAAACCACGTCTGCCCAAATCATGGCAGAATTATATGTGCACCTCAACTCTCCTGTTCCCACCAGAACTGTCCGTCGGGAGCTCCACAGGGTCAACGGCCGGGCTGCTATAGCGAAACCTTTGGTCACTCATGCCAATGCCAAACGTCGCTTTCAATGGTGCAAGGAGCGCAAATATTGGGCTGTGGACAATGTGAAACATGTATTGTTCTCTGATGAGTCCACCTTTACTGTTTTCCCCACATACGGGAGAGTTACGGTGTGGAGAAGCCCCAAAGAAGCGTACCACCCAGACTGTTGCATGCCCAGAGTGAAGCATGGGGGTGGATCAGTGATGGTTTGGGCTGCCATATCATGGCATTCCCTTGGCCCAATACTTGTGCTAGATGGGCGCGTCACTGCCAAGGACTACCTGACCATTCTTGAGGACCATGAGCATCCAATGGTTCAAACATTGTATCCTGAATGCGGTGCTGTGTATCAGGATGACAATGCACCAATACACACAGCAAGACTGGTGAAAGATTGGTTTGATGAACATGAAAGTGAAGTTGAACATCTCCCATGGCCTGCACAGTCACCAGATCTAAATATTATTGAGCCACTTTGGGGTGTTTTGGAGGAGTGAGTCAGGAAACGTTTTCCTCCACCAGGATCACGTAGTGACCTGGCCACTATCCTGCAAGAAGAATGGCTTAAAATCCCTCTGACCACTGTGCAGGACTTGTATATGTCATTCCCAAGACGAATTGACGCTGTATTGGCCGCAAAAGGAGGCCCAACACCATACTAATAAATTATTGTGGTCTAAAACCAGGTGTTTCAGTTTCATTGTCCAACCCCTGTAGTTCCTGTAGTTCATGTCAGTATCCTGTACTACCTCATCCCGGAGGTGACTGTGGAAGCCATTGTGGTACAGAGAACACATGGCCATGTTTAAGAAACCAATTGGAGACAATTTGAGCTTTGTGACATGGTGCATTATCCTGCTTGAAGGAACCATTAGATGATGGGCACACCATGGTCATAAAGGGATGGATATGGTCAGCACCAATACTCCACCATTACACCAGCAGCAGCAGCAGCCTAAATATAAAAAGAACAATTGTAATTTTTTTAAATTACTGAAAGTTCTATATCTCTGTTTCTTCTGTTGGTTTATGGGTTCTCAACATACACATATTTATTTTCTGAAACCGGGGTTCAGTGATGAAAAAATGTTTTATTGTGGTATTATTGTGTTAGTTTTATGTTAATTCATAATGATTCTTCAGTTTGCAGACTCTTTATTTTCCATTCATCCATCCATTTTCTGTACCGCCTATTCTGTACAGGGTCGTCCATAACAGGGCAACACAGAGACACGCAATCACGCACACACCCATTCACACCTAAGGGCAATTGAGAGAGACCAAATAACCAACAGATATGTTTTTGGACTGTGGAAGGAAGCTGGAGTACCCAAAGAGAACCCATGCATGCATGGGGAGAAATTGCAAACTCCATGCAGAAAGACCCCTGGTTGGGGGTCAAACCCAGGACCTTCTTGCTGCAAGGCAACACTGCTACCAACTGTACCACCGTGCAGACCCACGACTCTTTTATTTCTATCCTTTAAATAGCAGAAATTAATAGCTTTTCTAAGCAGCTTGTTTAGTAGGACACAGACTAATTACCAGTCACAACTTAAACTTGAATCAGACAAACAAAAGGCACTCAGGAAGCACATTCTTTACTCAGGCCAGAGCTTTTTCGTACAGTTTTTGCAAATGTATAAGAAATATTTCAGGTTTTATGTTGGTTTGCTTGTGCTCTTTTTGAAAACCTTTTGTGTAGTTTGGTTAACCTGGCTAGGACAAATATATTCCTAGACATACTGTAACATACATTCTCAGTTGAGATGATGCACAGTGCCATGTAAAAGGGTTTTCCCTCTGACAGACTCTGTCGGGCTGATTGTGGGACCAGGGCCTTGTTAATGAGGCAAGCTGCAGACGGGAAGAAGCTGTTTTTGTGGCGAGAGGTTTTGGTCCTGATGGACCATGGCCTCCTGCCAGAGGGGAGATTCTGAAACAGTTTGTGTCCAGGGTGGGAGGGGTCAGCTGTAATCTTTCCTGCTCAACCCAAGTCCTGGAGGCTTGCAGTTCCAGAAGAGAAGGAATATTGCAGTCAATCACCCTCTCTGCAGTGAATGATACACTGCAGCCTGACCTTGTCCCTGATGGTGGCAGCAGGGTACCGGATGGTGATGGAGGAGGTGAGGATGGACTCAATGATGGCGGAGTATAAGTGCACCGTCATTCTCTTTGGCGGGCTGAACTTCTTCAGCTGCCGCCGGAAGTAAATTATCTGCTGAGCCTTCTTGGTGAGGAAGGTGATGTTCAGCTCCCACTTGAGATCCTGACCGATGATGGTGCCCAGAAAGCAAAAGAAGTCCACAAGGGCGACTGGTGAGTCACACAGGATGATGGGGTTGGGTGGGGCTGTGCTCTTTCTGAGGTCTATGCTGATCTCCACTGTTTTCAGAGCGTTGAGCTCCAGACTGTTCTGGCTGCACCAGGTCACCTGATGGTCAATCTCCCTCCTGTAGGCAGACTCATACCCCCCCCAGAGATGAGCCCAATGAGGGTGATGCCATCCGCAAAGTTCAGGAGCTTGACGGCCTGGTGACCAGGGGTGTAGTTGTTGGTGTACAGGGAGAAGAGCAGAAGAGAAAGAACACAGCCTTGAGTGCTGATGGTACTGGGATCAGAGACGTGTTTTCCCAGCTTCACGTGCTGCTTCCTGCTTGTCAGGAAGTTCGTGATCCATCTGCAAGTGGAGTCAGGTGCACTCAGCTAGGATAGCTTGTCCTGCAGCAGGGCCGGGATGATGGTGTAGAAAATAGAGCTGAAGTTCACAAACAGGATCCTGCTGTGGGTTCCTGGGGAGACCAGGTGCTGCAGGATGTAGTGAAGGGCGATGTTTATTACATCATCCACGGACCTGTTCGCTCTGTAGGCAAACTGCAGAGGATCCAGAAATGGATCTGTGATGGATTTAAAGTGGGTCAACACAAGGCACTCAAAGGATTTCATTACCACAGAGGTCAGTGTGATTGGTCTGAAGTCATTTAGTCTTGTGGTCCTTGGTTTTTTTTGGGACAGGGATGATGATGGATGCTTTGAAGCAGGTCAGGAACAAACTGACCAAGCAGATCAAAGCAGCAAAGCTACAGTGAGAAGCTAAAGAAAAACTTCTAACATTGAGACGTTTCTGCTGTTTGGAATGATTTGAAAAACCTGAGAGCCTACAGGAGCCATTCCCCCAACCCTGAGCAGAATCCTAGGATGGCTAATCAGCTGTATGGCTTCTACTGCAGATATGAAAAGCAACAGTTCACACCTCAACCCAACTACTCCACATCCCATTCATACACAAATTCTTGCCATACTCCAACCACCCCCTTACTTTCAGACCCCATGCCAACACTAAGGAAGATGTAAATAGGCACTTTCAGCGCCTGAAACCAAAGAAGGCCTCAGGACCTGATAATGTCTCCCCATCATGCCTGAGAACCTGCACTGACCAACTGGCACCCATCTTCACTGAGATGAAGGACTGGTGTTGAAACACCTGAAGGACATCACAGGCCTCCTGCTGGACCTGCAGTTTGCCTATCAGGCAAACAGGTTGGCAGATGATGCAGTTAACTTGGAACTACATTTCATCCTGCAACACCTCAACCATCCAGGGATGTACGCCAGGATCCTGTTTGTGGACTTCAGCTCAGCCTTCAACACCATCAACCCAGACATCGAGAATCATCAGGACTGACCTTCCCTCTATCCAGGACTTATACGGGTCCAGGGTCAGAAAGGGCAGCTAAAATCTCTGCAAACCCCACACACCCTGCACACAAACTGTTTAGCGCTACAGAGAGCTGCTAAAACCAGCCGCCACAGAGACAGTTTCTTCCCCCAAGCTGTTTCTCTGATGAACACTTGACAGTCAAGAACAACACCATGCATACTTGGACTGATCTCACATTATTTACTGTTGTAAAGTCAACTCTATACAGTACTGTGCAAAAGTTTTAGGTAGGTGTGAAAATATGCTGCAAACAAAGAATGGTTTCAAAAGGGGAAGTGTTAATCATTTATTTTCCTCAATCAACAAAATCCAGTGAATTACCAAAAGAGAAATCTAAATCAAATCAATATTTGGTGTGACCACCCTTTGCCTTCAAAACAGCATCAATTATTCTAGGTACACTTGCACACAGTGTTTGAAGGAACTTGGCTGGTAGGTTGTTTAAAACATCTTGGAGAACTAACCACAGATCTTCTGTGGATATAGGCTTTCTCACATCCTTCTGTCTTTTCATGTAATCCCAGACACACTCCATGATGTTGAGATCAGGGCTCTGTGGGGGGCCATACCATCACTTCCAGTAAGTCTTGTTCTTCTTTATGCTGAAGATAGTTCTTAATGACTTTGGCTGTATGTTTGGGTTCGCCCACTTGGCATTTTGTAAATTGATAAAAATAAACAATCATCATTTATATTTCTGAAAACATTCTTTGTTTGCAGCATTTTTTCACACCTGCCTAAAACGTTTGCACAGTACTATATATATGTAAATTTAAAAAAGATATTCTTTATTTCCACTATTATATATACAGAAAAACTCTTCACTGAGAGCAAAGCGTATCGTTGTCGAATTCCTTGTTTGTCTGTACAAACCTGGCAATAAAGCTGATCTGATTCTGATAATGGCTCTCACTATGGTTTGAAAGAGTTCTAAATCCTTAGAAATGGGTTTGTAACCTTTTTCCAGACTAATGACTTTGTTTCTCATCTGTTTTTGAATTTCTTAAGATCTAGGCATGTGTGTCTTTAAGGTGCTTTAGCCTACATCATGCTGTCAGACAGGTGATTAAGTGATTTTTTTATACTAGAGCATAGGCAATTATCAGGCTTGGATGTGACTAGTGAAATTAAACCAAAATGTTAATCAAAGTTAATTCATGATTTACTTAGTACTTAGCTTTGTACTTAGCTTTTTCTCTAGAATAATTGTTTTATTAATTAATTATTTGCAATATTTGTATTTAATCCGGTTAAATTTGTCTGAAGTTAAAATTATTTCTGGTAAAATTTGTTCGGTGAACTGAAACATTAGGCAGAAGAAAGCTGTAAGGGGGCAAATACGTTTTGTCTGCAGTTAGCAAATTAATGACTCAACAGTACAAGTGAAAAATTTGAAAATTTGAAAAACAAAGATAAAAGTAAAATGGATTTTATCAGGGTAAACGGGAAATAATACAAATGCATGCTTGTTAATTAGTTGGGATTTCTCATAATGTCCATGCCCAAATCAGACTGATAGACATTTTTACAATTTTTTTTTTCACTGATGCTTTTGATGGTAAGCTTCATCAGACTTACTTAGTGTCTGGAACCAGTATGAGGAACACTGTCATTTAGACCTTTTTAACACATTTAGTGTTAAAAGGTTTACTGTCTTAGTCCAGGTTTCAAAGCTTCTTCCTTCTTTTCATGTTTTTTGCTATTTAACCCGTGAAAACTCAAAATGAAATTTTTAGCAATATGATGTCATCCTGACATTTTGTGAATTAAACTGCTATGCTCCACAAATAGTTGAAATGAGGACTCTAGTTAAGGTAACATAGTGATCCTTTTTAATGCAAGTGAATGCAAAACACTGATTTTAGTACCATAATTTTTGCTTTCACTGTCAACACATGAAACACCTACTGATTCAACAACATAAAGATTCGACACAAATACTTAACTTTATCTGAAGAATGTATTGTAGGCAGGGTGGGGAAATCTACTAGTTGATGATCCACCTCAGCATCTAAGAGGTGGACCCGTACAATAAAGGTGTTGTGTCTCTGTTCAATCCACATGAATCAATAATCACAAAACTAAGGAAATTAAGAAATAAGAAATCTTTGTCTTCTTCAAGTGTATGTTGTACGCTGAATAATGTCTTTTTAGTGTTGTGTATTAGTGTCTAAGTTCGATGAGTACAAATACTTAAAAGTGGATTTATTTTAACAATTAAAATCCTTATTAAAAAAATAGAAAGTTTCAAAACAAAGCAAATGTCTGCGGGAAAATAATTTAATAATGATATTATTGATATTTTTATTGTTATTACCAGTATTATTGGCTTTTAAAAATTAATTCCAATCTGATGGTAGTTTCTTTTTTAATCAGCAGAGGTCATAATTTACCCACCTTTTCTGGGTTGTACTAGAATAAACTGGCCTCACACCAGTCAATGTGTTCTAATATGGTTATCTGCATTTCCCATAAACCTCCCAGGGTCGTCATCAGGTTGTCAGTATTCCCTACCAAACTGCATCTGTCTGTTTAGAAAAGTTTAATTCCACAGAGCTTTGTATATAAAAAACACAGTGGGTATCATATTTTTGTGCAAACTTGATTTATCATATATTGTACTTCTTTTCTTTATATCTGTAATTCTCTACCAGTTTTAGCCATGCAAAGTTATACAGTGTAGCACCCTCTACACCTACTGCCACTCCTGGCAAAGATCTGCTAAAAGTCTTAAAATAAATTCATGAAAACTTCCTGTTTTCTTGTGGTTAAAAATGACATGACTGAGAAACCCAATTCTCCAAGAAACGAGACCATGACATTTGAATTAGTTACAAAATGATAGTTACAAAATGAGGAATTGGCTACATAATTATTCATATTTGCCTAAAGTTGCCACATCTGCATTTAGAGGAATAAATGGAACTCCAGCAAATTTGTGACAAACAAGGCTTCATGAGGACCCATATTTATCATGCCACCATTGACATTGTGCAGGATGGAACAGAAGGTAAATGATCAATGGCTCACTGTAAAGCTGTTTTACCTTGCCATGTTTGTTGGTGTTTTGTAAAACATCTTACTTGGGTCTAAATGTCATCAAATGAAGGGGATTTTGTGTAACATCGGATTCTGTCTCATTTATGAAGTGTGCATATTTTGATGCAGTCCTGTTCTGAATAGTGCGTCTGTATTGAAACAAATTGTGTTGGGTTCACTGTTTTCTGCTGCATCAGGACAGGGTAGGTTGCTTTTACCATGGCATCATCTTGCCTTTTTACTTTGATCACACAACATGTACCATCAGAAAGCAGGTTGTGCCACCAGTTTTCACTTTCAGTTTCAAACACCCTGCATAAGTAAGCCATCTCCATGGTGTAACATGAAATTAACAAATGTTACTAGGGTCGTTGCTGCAATATTGGACTCGCCATTGCACTGAGTCATACATGTGTTTTAGAGATGGAGCCATGAAGTCCATATAATTTCTGGATGTCCATCTGTGGTAAGCTGGCTTATTTGCTAATCAAATTGTGAATATTTCTGTATTGAATAAAAAAATATATTTTAAAATATGATATTGGAGTGTAAGTTACTTAAGGCGAGTGTTTCCATATGCCATTTCAACAAAAGGTAAATACAGAACAATGAGATAAGGTTATTGGAGGACAACAGTAAAAAGTGGCATCTTAGCTTTACAAAGTCTCCATGACAACCACAAAATGATATCTACATGCCAACAGATTGTTTAGGAATGATGCCAGGAAAATAAATGTCCTCTGTCCTGCTATCACAATCATTTTAAGTTTGCTCTACTCCACCTGAACTTCCTCCAAAACCATGTGAATTGGTCATATGAGATTGAGCTTTTCTGCAATAAACACTCTGATTTTAATGTGAAACAAATGAAGAATTATCGAAAAGCACCTGATGCCCTCAGTTAAGTATGGTGAAGGACCTGCAATGCTGTGGGCCTGTTTTTTTCCTCCAAAGGCCCTCAGAATCGTGTTGGAGTGCATGGCCGCAGGAACTATTTAAAATACCATGAGATTTGTAATTAAATATCTGGAATACTCTAACGGCCAACCGAAAATGGGTTGTCATTGGGACTTTCAGTAGACTAATGATCAAAAAATATGTCCAAAACGTGGTTCACTGGATACAAACTCAATCTTCTTCCATGGTCACCACAAACATAGACCTAAATGCTACAGAAAACCTGTGAGATTAGCTGAAAAGTACAGAGCAGAATAAGGATACTGGTGGATAAAGAGATTGTATAGGGAGTAATGGTCAAAGGACTCTCTCTCTCTCTCTCTCGCTCTCTGTATGCTCTAACTCTGTCAAATGTTTTATGAGAACACTAAGTGCTGTTCTACTGGCTAAAGGGTTCTACAAAATATTGACTGTCAGTGTGCTAATAAGAGCCACACCAGTGATTTTACTCTCTCACTGAATAAATGGACTGAAATTATTGGGACTCAGATTATGCTACTGCACTAAAAGATGCATCTAAAGGATTTTCATACATCTTTACCAGGGGTGAAACAGATGAGGACATTTGTAAGCAGAACATTTTCAGGTAAAGAAAAGGTAAAGATGAAGTATGTGAAAGTTTAAGACACAGGCTGCATAAATGTTTATCTTTTCCTATTACTAAAAGCTTGACATCAGTTTCAGTGAAGCTGCCATTATTATGAAAACTGCAGAAACTTGTATCTGTGGCTACTTAATTGAGCATTGCAGGAGTTGTAGAAGTCACGGACCACTGACAGCTTTACTGGCTGCTAAGTCCGCCTAATGTGGGACAGATGTGTCCAAAGGCTTCGCTGCCCGTTCAGGCACAATAGCTTGTGTTGCACAATAAGTCCAACTCAAACTGAGAAAATATTAGGTGCCAGTTGTTGTTTGGCAAAAGTCATACATCAGCTGTATGGTTTTCTTTTCCCGTTTCCCCAAGAAGTGTTTGGATATTCTCCGTAGCTCCTGGCCTGTGAGAAGCAGAAACTGCAAAGATGTTTATCAGTAAGAGAAGGTGACAGATGGAAGTGTGGACAGGCCCTGAAGGGCCGAGCGGTGGCCAGATGCATAAACAATGCGAACACACAAAAGCCATGCGGACACCTTCTCCGGCACACAAACTGGTATTTATATAGAAGGAACACAGCAAGAGCCTGTGTGCACCTCACACAGACTTCACAGCAGGCGTACACACACTTATAAACCACTTAAGCCTGATCTGATGAAACTGAAACAAAGAAACAAAAAAAGGAAGGTTGGAAGAAATATACAAAAAAAAAAACAGAACATATCACTGAGCCTGTGGTGGCATAGTGATTTGTTTTCAGATTTGTTTTTTTAACATTTGTTTTATAATAGGCTCTTAGTTAATTTATGCTTTTAGAAGACAGCCTGGTGACACAGTCTCCACCTGTTGGTAACTGAATTTATAAATGCAGCTGTTCCATGAAGGCCTCAGAGGTTTGTTAGAAAATATAAGTGAACAAACAGCATCATGAAGACCAAGGAACACAGCACATAATATTCCAAGCTTTTAACTTCTGTACTGAAAACCTACCAAACATTTACTAAAGCTGGCAGGCCTGCCAATCAAAGCATTATTCCAGGGAGCAACCATGAAGCCTATGGTGATCCTAGAGAAGCTGCAAAGATCCAAAGCTCAGGTGGGATAAGCTGTTGACAGGACAGCTATTAGTGATGCACTCCACAAATCTGACCCTTATAGAGAAGTGGCAACAAGAAAACCATTGTTTAAAGAAAACCATTAGAAGTACCCTGTGCAGTATGCCACAAGCCTTGTGAGAGGTGAAGGTGCTGCTAAGGAGAAATTTTTGTCCATGTTTAGTAGATAACTAACAATCCACATCACCCTGAAAACACAACTGCGATCATGAAACATGGTAGTGGCAGCATTATGCTTTGGGGATGCCTTTCCTCAGCAGGGACAGTGAACATTAATAACCAGCAGACCTAGAAGACAATCCTGTTAGATGCTACAGAAACACTTGAGAATCAGGCACATGTTCACCTTCCAAGAGGTCAACGACCCTAAATATACAGCCAGAGCTACAACAGAATGGGTCAGGTCGAACAATGGTCATGTGTTTAAATGGCCCAGTCAAATTCCAAATCTACTGTAAATCCAATTAAGAATCTTTGACAAGAGTTGAAAATTGATTTTCACAGACACTCCTACCAATCTTACTGAATGTAAATAATTTTGCAAAAAATAGGCACGTTTTGTGACAAAATACACTGCTCAAAAAAATAAAAGGGAACACTTAAACAACACAATATAACTCCTAGTAAATCAAACTTCTGTGAAATCAAACTGTCCACCTAGGAAGCAACACTGATTGACAATCAATTTCACATGCTGTTGTGCAAATGGAAAAGACAACGGGGGGAAATCTTTGGCGATTAGCAAGACACACTCATTAAAGGATTGGTTCTGCTGGTGGGGACCACCGACCACTTCTCAGTACCTATGCTTTCTGGCTGATGTTTTGGTCACTTTTGAATGTTGGAGGTGCTTTCACACTCGTGGTAGCATAAGACGGACTCTACAACCCACACAAGTGGCTCAGGTAGTGCAGCTCATCCAGGATGGCACATCAATGCAAGCTGTGGCAAGAAGGTTTGCTGTGTCTGTCAGCGTAGTGTCCAGAGCCTGGAGGCGCTACCAGGAGACAGGCCAGTACACCAGGAGACGTGGAGGAGTCCGTAGGAGGGCAACAACCCAGCAGCAGGACCACTACCTCCGCCTTTGTGTAAAGAGGAACAGGAGGAGCACTGCCAGAGCCCTGCAAAATGACCTCCAGCAGGCCACAAATGTGCATGTGTCTGCACAAACGGTTAGAAACTGACTCCATGAGGATGGTATGAGGGCCCGACGTCCACAAATGGGGGTTGTGCTCACAGCGCAACACCGTGCAGGACGCTTGGCATTTGCCAGAGAACACCAGGATTGGCAAATTCGCCACTGGTCCCCTGTGCTCTTCACAGATGAAAGCAGGTTCACACTGAGCACATGTGACAGACGTGACAGAGTCTGGAGACACCGTGGAGAGCGATCTCCTGCCTGCAACATCCTTCAGCATGACCGGTTTGGCAGTGGGTCAGTAATGCTGTGGGGTGGCATTTCTTTGGAGGGCCGCCCGCCCGTTCCCCAGACCTGAATCCAATTGAGCACATCTGGGACATCATGTCTCGCTCCATCCACCAACGTCACGTTGCACCACAGACTGTCCAGGAGTTGGCGGATGCTTTAGTCCAGGTCTGGGAGGAGATCCCTCAGTAGACCATCCGCCGTCTCATCAGGAGCATGACCAGGCGTTATAGGGAGGTCATACAGGCACGTGGAGGCCACACACAATACTGAGCCTCATTTTGACTTGTTTTAAGGACATTACATCAAAGTTGGATCAGCCTGCAGTGTGTTTTTCCACTTTAATTTTGTGTGTGACTCCAAATCCAGGCCTCCATTGGTTAATAAATTTGATTTCCATTGATGATTTTTGTGTGATTTTGTTTACAGCACATTCAACTTTGTACAGAACAAAGTATTCAATGAGAATATTTCATGCATTCAGATCTAGGATGTGTTATTTGAGTGTTCCCTTTATTTTTTTGAGCAGTGTACATATATAAGGTTAATGGGGTGTAAATACTTTTGCTGTGTGCTGTAAATAAATGGAGTCTTATGTGTTTAGAAGAGTGTGCTGAGGAAGATAAATTGGTTGCTACACATCGTTTCTGTTTTCTGTCACAGGATGATAGGTGGCTTAAGTGCAGGTTTGGGTGTCCAAAAAGCTGTTTTTGGTTAGCTGTGTGGGGATTTGGGCTCAGTTGTAAATGGCACCAGAACAGTGCAGATTGCATCCAAGATTGGCAGCTGCAACCCAAAAGCCTATGTCCCCTTAAATGTGGTTTGGCAGTGGTACAAGAAGTATTTTGTTTGTACTGATTACTTAAAAAAAAAAGAACAGTATAGTCATAGTTTGATAAATCTGCCGAAAATAATCAAAATGCACATTTCTGTCTTTGTACACAGTTTTATTGATGTAACAACATAGCTTTTTTTGTATCTGGCCATAGGTGTCTGGAGGCCACATAGATCTGTAGTCTGGACTTTGTTGTTTAATCTTGGCAACAACCTTTTAATAGCCATCAGAAGTCTTTTGCTTTTACCTAAAGAGTCACAAAATGTAGGATTAATTAATGTGAAAAAAACAATGTGACAAAACAAAGAGACGGATAATACGAACGGTAACAAAAGAGCCCAGAAAAACTTCTAAAGAGATTAAAGGTGAACTTCAAACTCAACGAACATCAGTGTCAGATCGCACCATCCGACGTTGTTTGAGACCACCAAGGAGAACACCATTGTTGAAAGCAAATCATAAAAAAGCCAGACTGGAATTTGCCAATCTACATGTTGACAAGCCATAGAGCTTCTGGGAGAATGTCCTATGGACGGATGAAACAAAAATTGAACTTTTTGGCAAGGCACATCAGCTCTATGTTCGCAGATGGAAAAATGAAGCATATGAAGAAAAGAACACTGTCCCTACTCTGAAACATGAAGGAGACTCTGTTATGTTCTGGTACTGCTTTGCTGCATCTGGCAGAGGGTGTCTTGAATCTGTGCATGGTATAATGAAATCTCAAGACTATCAAGGGATTCTAGAGAGAAATGTGCTGCCCAGTGACAGAAAGCTTGGTCTACGTCACAGGTTATGGGTCTTGCAACAGGATAATGACCCAAAACACACAGCTAAAAACACCCAAGAATGGCTAAGAGGAAAACATTGGACTATTCTGAAGTGGCCTTCTATGAGACCTGACCTAAATCCTATTGAGCATCTTTGGAAGGAGCTGAAACATGCCGTCTAGAAAAGGCACCCTTCAAACCTGAGACAACTAGAGCAGTTTGCTCATGAGGAGTGGCCCAAAATACCTGCTGAAAGGTGCAGAAGTCTCATTGACAGTTATAGGAATCGTTTGATTGCACTGATTGCCTCAAAAGGTTGTGCAGCAAAATATTAAGTTAAGGGTACCATCATTTTTGTCCACGCCTGTTTCATGAGTTAATTTTTTTAAATAATTCTGTTGAAGCATGTTTGAAAAGCAATGTCTGTATATGTGTATATATCTTTTTATATATATATCTTTATATATATATATATATTATATATATATATATATATATATACACAGGGGTTGAACAATGAAACTGAAACACCTGTCATTTTAGTGTGGGAGGTTTCATGGCTAAATTGGACAAGCCTGGTAGCCAGTCTTCATTGATTGCACATTGCACCACTAAGAGCAGAGTGTGAAGGTTCAATTAGCAGGGTAAGAGCACAGTTTTGCTCAAAATATTGAAATGCACACAACATTATGGGTGACATACCAGAGTTCAAAAGAGGACAAATTGTTGGTGCACGTCTTGCTGGTGCATCTGTGACCAAGACAGCAAGTCTTTGTGATGTATCAAGAGCCACGGTACCCAGGGTAATGTCAGCATACCACCAAGAAGGACGAACCACATCCAACAGGATTAACTGTGGACGCAAGAGGAATCTGTCTGAAAGGGATGTTCGGGTGCTAACCCGGATTGTATCCAAAAAACATAAAACCACGGCTGCCCAAATCACGGCAGAATTAAATGTGCACCTAAACTCTCCTGTTTCCACCAGAACTGTCCGTCGGGAGCTCCACAGGGTCAATATACACGGCCGGGCTGCTTTAGCCAAACCTTTGGTCACTCATGCCAATGCCAAACGTCGGTTTCAATGGTGCAAGGAGCGCAAATCTTGGGCTGTGGACAATGTGAAACATGTATTGTTCTCTGATGACTCCACCTTTACTATTTTCCCCACATCCGAGAGAGTTACGGTGTGGAGAAGCCCCAAAAAAGCGTACCACCCAGACTGTTGCATGCCCAGAGTGAAGCATGGGGGTGGATCAGTGATGGTTTAGGCTGCCATATCATGGCATTCCCTTGGCCCAATACTTGTGCTAGATGGGCGCGTCACTGCCAAGGACTACCGAACCATTCTTGAGGACCATGTGCATCCAATGGTTCAAACATTGTATCCTGAAGGCGGTGCCGTGTATCAGGATGACGATGCACCAATACACACAGCAAGACTGGTGAAAGATTGGTTTGATGAACATGAAAGTGAAGTTTTAACATCTCCCATGGCCTGCACAGTCACCAGATCTAAATATTATTGAGGCCACTTTGGGGTGTTTTGGAGGAGCGAGTCAGGAATGTTTTCCTCCACCAGTATCACGTAGTGACCTGGCCACTATCCTGCAAGAAGAATGGCTTAAAATCCCTCTGACCACTGTGCAGGACTTGTATATGTCATTCCCAAGACGAATTGATGCTGTATTGGCCGCAAAAGGAGGCCCTACACCATACTAATAAATTATTGTGGTCTAAAACCAGGTGTTTCAGTTTCATTGTCCAACCCCTGTATATATATGTGTGTGTGTATAGTCAGGGTTTGGTCATTTTGGACTTTGTTTTTGGTTTTGTGTTTTTTTCACTTTTAGCTAGATGTTTCTTGTTTATGGTTTTATATTCATGTTGTTTATTGTTTTCTGTTTTTCCTACAGTTCTGGTTTTCTTCTGCCTCCCAGTGTGTTCTCCTCTCACCCTTAGTCCCCTTGGTGTTGGTTTCCTATTTATTTACTTAGAATGTTTTTATTATTATTATTATTATTATTATTATAGTTCTCTGGTTCCCTAGCTTTGCTCTCGTTTAGTGTCTGTTTGTATGTTCATGTGTTAGTATTGTTTCCCTTCCACTCTCCTATTTATTAGCTCATTTTCTGTTACTCCTCTCATCATTGGCTTTCCTCTTTTAGGTAAATATTACTCTGTTTTAGTTCCCTTTATTCTCCAGTCCCTCTTAGCTTTGTTCCTCCAGTTCATCTTTATTCTCCAGTCCCTCCTTTATAGGTTAGCTTTAGTTATTGTTTACTTTTATTCTAGTCCTCGTTTTCCTCCGCTTCATTCTCAGTTTGTTCTATCAGTGTTGGTTTAGATTTGTTTACTTTTGTAGTCAGGGTTTCTTTATGGTTTCTATTTTGCTAAGTTCTTAGGTTGTTGTGTATCCTCCAGTTTCTCAGTTTCCTTTTAGTTCATGTTTATTCTTGATTCTTATGCTTTATTTATCTTGGTTTATAGTTTCGTTTAGGTCTGCTCACTGTCATGTTTATTAGTTCCTTTCCTCATGCGTCGTTGCTGGTTTGTAAAACTGTCTTCATGCTTCGTCTCCATGTACCATGCTTCATCTTGGCCCCGCTTAGTGAACCTAGTATCTTTCTCTCCTAATTTTTTTTGACAGATTTTCAGTGTTTTGGCAGTTCACGAGAGTCAGAGTCACTTCTAATAGCATGAGGCAATACATTTACCCTACAGAGGGTGCACAGGCAGGCCAACTCCACCAGGATGGCATATCAGTACGTGCAATTGCCCGAAGGTCTGATATGTCTCCCAGCACAGTCTCAAGAGCATTGAGGAGATTCCATGAGACAGACAGTTATACTAGGAAAGATGGACAGGGCCGTTGGAGGTCCTTAACCCATCAGCAGGACCAGTATCTGCTCCTTTGTGCAAGGAGGAACATGATGAGTACTGCCAGAAACCTACAAAGTGGCCACAATGTCGCTGACCAAACCATTGAAGACAGACTTTATGAGGGTGGCCTGAGGGCCCAGCATCCTCTAGTAGATCCTGTAGTCACTGCCATCGTGGAGCTCGTCTGGCACTTGCCAGAGAACACCAGGATTGGCAGATTCAGCACTGGCGCCCAGTTTTTTTTTTCCCCACAGATGAGAGCAGGTTTTCTCCGAACTCATGTGACAGAGGTGAAAGGGTCTGGAGAAGCTGCTGTGAACATTATGCTGCTTATTGTGAGACCCTTCGCTGGTGCAGTGGGTCAGATTGTCCAGGAGCTTAGTGATGCCCTGGTCAAGATACCCCTGTATGCTTGTATGCATGCCTAACAACATCAAGCATGTGGTGGCATACAAAATACTGAGTATCAGTAGCAGTTGTTGCAATGACATTTTAGCAAATTGGACTAGCCTACCATATCAGCTTTTCAGTTTAAATTTATCTGTGACTTTGGATTAAGCCCTCTGTGGGTTGATAATTTTCATCAAATGATCTGGCACCTTTTGCTCCTAACACATTACCCATTCCACATCAGTATGGATATTAAACATTTATTTATTTTTTTTTACAATTGAGAACTGATGTGTTTTTAGTGTTTCTTTAATTTTGTTTGAGCCTTGTATACACATTTATAACTTAAAAATTAGGATATCATGAGAAAAATTCTAAACTCACCGTCTCACACACCCATCAGCTAATTAATTCAAAACACCTGGAAATGTTTTCTGCGCCTCTAAATGGTCTCTCAGTCTGGGTCAGTAGGCTACACAATCATGGGTCAGACTGCTGACTGGACCGATGTCAAGAAGACATCGCCACCATCCTCAAAGAGGCTAATCCACAGAAGGGCATTGCTAAAGAAGGTAGTTGTTCACAGAGTGCAGTATCCAGGCAAAATTGTGGAAAGTTGAGTGGAAGGAAAAAGTGTAGCAGAAAAAAGGTTAATTGGCAACTGGGATAACTGCATCCTTGAAAGAACTGTCAAGCAAAATCCATTCAAGAATTTGAGGGTGCTTCATAAGTAGTGGACTGAGGCGGGAGTCAGTACATTAAGAACCTACACATAGGCCACACATGCCGCATTCTTTGTATCAAACCATTTCTAAACCAGAGACGACAACAGAAACATCAAACCTGGGCTAAGACGAAAAAGTAGTAGACTGCTTTCCAGTGGTCTAAAGTCCTCTTCCAGATGAAAGTAAAGTTTGCATTTCAATAGGAAATCAAGGTCCCAGATTCTGTGTGGAGAGGCACAGAATCAATGTTGCTTGAAGTTTCCACCGTTATGATTTATGGTGCCATGTCATCTGCTGGTTTTGGTCCACTGGGTTTTCTGAAATCCACAGTTCTCTCACATTGTTAACATATAGGTTTTTACCCCTTTTTTTAATCAAAATTGATTGATGGAAATCCAGTTGTTATTTACAATGAGGACCTTGCCGCCTGCTCACAGCAAGATAATTTAGATTCTTTATTTTTTCCAGCCATTCTGTTTCAGATTTATTGCTATGTCTGGGATCATTCAGTCAAACTTTATTTATAGGGCACTATTCACATAGCCAAGAGTAACAAAATATACTTTACAGAGGCTAAAAACAGAAAGACAGGCATAAAGTCATTGAAGACAAGAGCATGAAAAGTTATGAAACCAATGTAACAGACAAAACAAATAATATTACTAATGAAATGATGAATAATTAAGAGAGAAAGATAAATTAATCATTTGGATGAAGAGAAATGTTAAATATTAAAAGTAAAACTCTTAAAAACTCTCAAGTTATATGAAAACTAAAAACACCACACAATAAAAACAAACAATAAGATCTAAAATAATAAATAATATCAAAAACAGATTAAAGTACTTTCCAGAGTTGGGTAGTAACTAGTTACATTTACTTGAGTAATTTAAAAATAAAAAAGTACTTCTAGAACGTTTTACTGCTCCGTACTTTTAACTTCTGCTTGAATAATATTATATAATATAAGTAATGCTTCTCTTTTTCAAGTAGTTTTTGGCTACTCTACCGACTTCTGTTTGTCACAATTAATATCTTTTTTGTTTGGGTTAGATTGATAATATCTTAAACCAACAGCACTAAAATAATAAATCATAAACAGACAAGTTGCTAAAAGTTTTAACATTTGAAAGAAAATAGATTATAAGTGTCATGGTTTCTGTATACAGGACTCAAGCTAACATAAGTTATGTTGAGTACTTTAATGAGAAAACAGAGGAACTTAAAGAATGGTCTTGCACAAGGGGCAGAAACATGAAGCCCAGGAACTGAACTGAGCCAGGTATGGAGTCAACAGAACAAACCAGCGAGGAACAAAGAGATTGAGAGAGACTAAATACTACGGCAGAGTGGAGAAATGACAAGCAAAGCAGATGAGCTAATCAGAGGCAATGAATAGCAGCTGAGACAGAAGAAGAGAGCAGATCAAAGGAGATAAATGACAAATGAACTAAAGGAATAAGCCTAACAATAATGAGTGCAAGGAAATTAACTGATTTGGCAAAACCTAATTGGCAAAAATAAAAAAACACAATCTAGCAAGACCTATAGAACACAATAAACCAAAAGGAAAATGCACATGAACCTAACATCTTAGGATTATGACAATAAGAGATAACAAATAGCTTTAACCTGTTAAGCCCAACCCCCAGTACTGGGGGCAGAACTTTATTTTAAAACATAAACATATGTGGTATCCACAGAAATAGTAGATGCTTGGCTAAAAGCTAAAATAAACCATTTATACAAACACCAAAACTGTTAAAACTAAAGGCAGTTGAATCAGAGAATAAACAAACTCCACAAAATGACGTAACCACAAAACTTGGTCTCAGCTGTTCACCACACGGCTTCTACACACACAACCAGCTGTAAGCAGAGAGCTCACAGATTCCATAAAATATATTTTGTCGCAATCCACCCAGGTTTTACTCAACCAGTAGCAAAGGAAGGCCAGGATTATCACTCCCATTTGAAAAACATAATTATTAACATAATAATTGTTTAGAGTATGTCAATTCTCAGGAAAAATTCTGTTAGATTTGTGCGTTATTTTGAGCTCAAACTTCACAAAACCCCTTTGGGCTTAAGAGGATAAACAACTCAAATCCAAAGTAATGGTGAGTCTTGAGACTGTCTGATCCACAGCTGAGGGCTGACCTATAGTCCAATGGGGCCACGCTTCAGTTGTTGGACCAATGGACTCATATTTGGGTTTAGGATACTTTGTTATGCAGAGGAATTCATGTTCTTCCTGACAACATGCCTTGCTCCTGTGGCTAAAAAACAAGTCCAAATCATCACCCCTCCACCACCATGCTCGACAGTTCATTTAAGGTGTTTGTGCTGATTTGCTGTGTTTGACTTTTACTAAGATTGCATGGTGCATTATGGCCAAGCATCTCTGTTATGGACTTCTGAATCCAAACCATTTTGTTCCAGAAGCTCTGTGGTTAATTTAGTTGCAAAATTGCAAACTTAAGTTGTGCTGCCATCAGTCTATCATTTAACAATTTAAAAAATGCTTAATGCAGGAAAATCAAACCTGTTTTACTTAATGTGATACAAGATAGGTATTTCTTTGGAAGAAATCTGTCAATAGTTGCTCTTCCAGAAAAGGTTTCATTGGTTGGGCTTGCTCTGAAATTGTCATTCCAATTCATTTACTTGTCTCTGTTTCACATTCAAACAATATGGAGGAAGTTAGTTTGAATGAATTGTTGCAAAACAACAATTGACGGTTGTGATCTAATGCAACACTTTCAAAGCAGCTTGTTTCCCAAATGGGCTGGATCCCTTTCTTGGATTAGGTAGTGATGGCATTTGTTTTCAGAGAAAGACTAAAACCAGTACCAGAAACCAAAATGTGAGATTTTCTGGAGAATAAACAGACAATTTGCTCAGGAGTTTCTCTGCAGGGCTGATCAAACACCCCAGCAGGCGGTTTCTTGTGAAGAGTGAGACAGATGGTGGTGTGGACGGATCCTGAAGGGCCAACCAGGTATCTGGTGGCCATGTGGAGTCAGTCTTCTGAGCGGTACGCTCATTTTACTTTTGCTGCTTATTTCTGCTAACAAGCAGCAGCCTTTTGCTGTTGGCTGCACCCAACCAAACTAAACCTAGAGCAAATGTTATGGACATTTGCATTCTTATTCTGGATAATGACAGGCAACATTCAGGGCTACAGTGCACATGTGAAATTGATAAAATATGAATTACTGCAAAACAAATGCTGCAAAGCATTAATACTGGTCCTAACTTTTGGAAGTTGTAAGAATATTATCCACATAGTAATGTGACTCAACTTCCTCAAACTATTCATACGATCAGATGAGATGAGATGAGATTCTATGTTTTGTGGTCCATTTTCTGTGTTTCTCATGTCAAAGCATATCGGTTTTTCATCTGTTTCACATAAACTGTGCTAAAGGGCTTTAGTCAGGAAGCTGTTGTGACCCAAATGCCACATGGGTGAAGTTGTATACTTTGTGGACCTTTCAAGTGGTTTCGTCGTGGTTTGACAACCCATTTGCAGTGGATTCAGTGTGGTCCCACCTTCCAGCTAGACTGAAACAGTAAGGACAGAATCTTTTGGGAGGTAAAGCAGGAGTATTCCTCTGTCATAGCATGGTCCAACATTTTGGAAACCCACAGGTTCGACAATAATCTGCAGTGTAGACTGGATAATGGTCAAGCCAGACCGGCTCTGCCTGCTGAGCTCTTGCTTTGCTCTTGCTTTGCTCTGGACCCTGTAACTATGAAGAACTCACAGGCCTGCTCTGTATATTAAAACATCTGCAAACTGAATCAGCTCATTTTAATGACAAGCCCCATGTGCTGTCGTTGATGTGGCATCTCGGACTATCACTGCTGCAGCTGAGGCTTTCATTTAAGCTCAACGACCCAAACCATTATCTAAGATACAGCATGTGGAAGTACTCGGGTTCTGTTGGACTACTCCCATCTGTAGGCCATCTAACTATGATGAAGAATAGTAATTACTGCCAAAGAGATAATCAAATATAGCCACTGAGGCATCCTTGCCTTTCGGCACTCTCGTAAAAATCTTGTTAAGTGAATTTACAAATCAGCACGACATAAATCAAATGTGACAGTGCTCTGCTTTTTTGCACATTATCTTTGTAGGACATTTTGTCTTTAAATTGATGTGGGGAGAGAAAGTAGAGCAGGTCTGACAACCAGGAATGATAAAAAGGGTTTTAGCTCATATTATTTTCACCCATGCATCAAATACAGTATGAAACCCAGAATTATTCATACCCCTGGCAAATTGAAGTCTAAAGTAATCTTTAAATTTTATCAACATATGTCTTCATAGCGGAACAAGTGACATGAGTTCTGACCCAAGTCTGACAGGGAATCTGTTGAGGGCGCTAAAGATTGGGGTGATGGCATGGAGACCTTCACCCCTAAAAGACTGAACTAATGAGGAAAGACAAATCCTCAAAATACCAGTGGAAACATGCAAAAATGCTGGTCAGAATAAGAAGGATTTGACTGCTGTAATGCCAATAAAGTTTTTTCTATTCATTGAGAATCTAACGTTGAATATTGGAAACACGTGGTCTCACACATATTCATTTTGTTTTTTGTCAAATTGATACTTCTTTTACAGTGTTTTAATATTTTTTGAGAGATTGAATTAAACTATTTTTAATCTAAAGTTGCCAGGGGTGTGAATGATTTTGGCCTCAGCTATAAATTATGTAATCCACAAAGGGCAAAGGTGTACATGCTGAGGTGTTTACATTTTCAACTGGGTAAATTTATATTTTTTGCTAATAATTTA
Organism: Crenichthys baileyi; assembly: GCA_036173005.1. Lineage (NCBI taxonomy): Eukaryota > Metazoa > Chordata > Actinopteri > Cyprinodontiformes > Goodeidae > Crenichthys > Crenichthys baileyi. The sequence goes on along the minus strand of JAHHUM010000303.1, from coordinate 1,045,272 downwards.
GCTAGGTTTGACACACAAAACTAGTGTTGGCCCAGGATAACACATTTTTGCTATTTTGTTTAAATTTATAATCAAACAAGCATGCAAAATTGTGTGTAAAATTGCTTATCTTTTCACTGGGTTCAGAATTTAAATAGTTGGTAATGAGTTGTATGTTTGTTGAGTTTTGCCTTAGTTTTACCTGTTTAACCTAATTTTCAACAAAAAAAGAAGGTCTCTTGCACTGCATCACAGCTTTAAATCTTTGTCTGCAACTCTGGTTAGTGTTAACATAGCTTCTGCCAAGCTATGTTTCCTTTATAGTGTGTAGCACTGTGTAGCAGGGTTTGGGGTTCATGGTACTTTATGTATTTGAGTAGCATTTTATTGTGAAGCGGTGGATATAGTTAACCACTGCACTGCAACGGGTCTCATCTTGACATTAACACTTATAAAACTGCTGAGATAATATTTGGCAGAAGCAATTTTCTTGGTTTCAGAGTGATGTTAAATGTCAAACGTTTGCCCAGGCCCCACAAATGAAATTTGTCACAGCAACAGTTGAAGCACTCTGGACTGCAGCTTATTCTCATGATCTCAGGATGGAGAACTATTCACATGAGGGAATCAATTTAACAGAACAGGGAGTTGACTCCAAACAAGAGTCAGACACCAACATCTAAAACAGCTGGAAATTAAAGATTAACTTGTAATTTTGGTGGTCTCTATACTATACCAATTAGTTTTACTCTGACATTTTTTCAGAGAAATGTTTTGCAGTTTGTCACAAATTTCCAGAAATGTTTTTGTCTTAATTATTTAAAGCTGCATGCTCAGAAGCCGCTCCTTAAAGTATCTTGATGCAATCCAGGTGTGACTTCAAAATCTGCCAGTTTAATACCAAAACCAACATTAATGAGAAAGTCAAAGTGAATCAAGTAAATATACATGAATTGATTAAAAAAAAACTACCTTTATAAGCCAAATGTTTGGGAACACATGGAAACAGGCTGTGGTTTGAATGGGACACATGGGGCTTCTGTCTCTACTTGCTATTCTTCTCATCTATAGTATTACATCATTGTGGGAATGTGTTAGTGCAGGATGGGCGCGACCAGTCTGAATCTGTTCCATTGTCCCTGAACTACATTAACCTGGTAGAGGAACATAACTGCAGTGGACTATTACTTCAGAGTTACAACATACATTGAATAAATCTTATATAAATAAATAAAAAAATATGAAAAGACCATCCATCCATCCATCCATCCATATCCAGACCTACTTTTCCTTGCTAGTGCCTATTTCTAGTAGTCAGTGGTCAATAGATAATTAAAATAATAACAGATATCAGAAAACACACAGGGACAAAAAGGCAAAACTGGTAAATACTGCTATAATGTAAAGTGGATTGAGTAGTACATTTTAAAAGCTTCAAGCAGAGAGGTGTGTAACAGTCTGGTGAAAGGTTGGTGGTGATGAAAGACCAAAGAGGAAACAGAGGACAAGACTCTGGACAAGGAGGCACGGGAAGGTGGGGATGACAACAGCGATTACAAAAGACGACCAGACAAGAAAGGGACAGAAAACAGGAGCTTAAATGCAAGTAAGGTATAAGGAACAATATGGAAAACAGGTGGGTGCAATTAACAGAAACGCAAACAGGTGCGGATCATGACATCTGGTGGTTCTGTCTTTGATGCTGTGGTACCAACTCCCTGATGGCTGCAATTCAAAAAGTTCATTGAGAGAGTGTAAGAACCTTGTTCTTGCAGTGGTTCTTAAAATGATTTCTGGACAGAAAATGGTGAAATTTTAGAGAACGTCTCAGCTCACCTTACTATCCTCGGGCCTTCTCTGCCATTTATGCCTGCAGCAACATGGTGAGGGGTGTTGGTAGAAAGTGAGGTTTGTTTCAGTTTTCCACATTTCGCAATCCCAGTCATTTTCTTTAAGCAAGTGAGCTCATCAAAGATCAGCATGCTTTCTTTACTGCACAGGTGCTATCACTGGGGGTAGTGTGTTAATGATCATCTCCTTCATTTTGTCCACATTGAGCAACAGGTTCAGGACCAGCCCTTCAACAAGTGAACTCTAACTGGAATTAGTTTGCCAACCAGATATATGTCCAAGGATTGATAGTAAAGCTGTCTTTACCAGGCGTTGGAAACATAAGGCACTTGTTGGAAATAATGTGCTATCCTTTTACTGTATCTTCATCAGGTTGGGGAAATAGATAACATTTCAAATAATGACACGATGGAAGAAAACACAATGCAGATGAGTATGACTTGGATTAATGTTTAAACGTGAAGTACCAAGGCTGCCACCAGTGACACCATCTTGGATACTTTATATACGTACTCTACTACGATTAATTGGACTCTGTGCAGAGATCCATGGTCATCTTCGGCTTCACAATCACAACTCTGTGCTCTGTACAAAGACAGGCTGCAGAAGACAGATATGACATTGATCTTACACACTATATAAGGGGCATTCTCAGTATATTGAGGACTTTTACAGTTTCTGTCTTGACAATTTTATTTGGGTCTTCCTTCCTTCCATCTCATTTTAATCCAAAGAGGTGGCAGTTACTGTTTTGTCATTTTGATTACAATATGTATGTGATGACCTTTAAGACTAAGGAAGTGGTTTGGTATTACAGAAGAGCTGACTTGACAACTTACATGTTAAGAGATGACTATGATGGAAAATGTCTTCTTTCTTACAGTGTGACATGCTCAGTACATATTCAGAGTATGATGATACGTCAGACCAGAGTTATGTCAAGTCAAATTTATTCAGAAGGCACATTTAAAAACGTTCGGTTAAAGTGAAAATTGAAAAAGAAAATTAAAAATATGAATAAAAGTAACATTTACAACGTTCACATAAGAATTATCAAATTTTTGGAATTTAGTATTTTTTTATAGGAGTGTTTCTGGAAAATACTAATAATTCCAATATATATTTAAAATTAGATTAATAAAATATTTTAAGATTAGAAACAATAAGGTTTAAAGGTAGTTTAACATGCAGGAGCAGTTAGTGTCATGATTCAGGGACTGTATATACATAGCTCTGTACACCAGCCTATAAATGATCACACATAAGAGATCACATACAGATTGCTCATTAGAAGCATTATATACAATCCTATTAAAATAACTTCTAAAATGAATGTAAATTCATTTATTAAAAAACAAACATTATAACGACCACAACTATCTCTTAAATAAGCATTTTGTAGGATGCTTTCAAGGACCTGTTGCTGTACTTTCCAGTAAACATTCTTGTTAAGATCTTGTGTTTCATTCAGATGAAGCCTTGCGAACTTCGCCCAGATCATCAGCCCTCCACCCCCATCCTTATCAGCTTGGGGGTGAAAAACATGACACTGTATTATAAGCAAACATATCTACTTTGAAAATGAGTTTTTTTCCCTGGCAACTCTTCTAATCAAGTCATTCAATGATTTTTAAATAATTTGCACTCTCATTAATTAGAATTAATTGAGGCCTGATGTGTTTGAGATGGAGCCCTTGTTTTTGTTATGCGATTTCTATGAGCACTGAAGAGTGGGAGATTTGGGTGAATTTGCTGGAATCCTGAGAAGATCTCCTGGTCTACCTCCTGATGCCAAGTTAATCAAGTGATCTGATCAGTAGCACCTGGCTGTTAGTTTCCCTCAATTGGTTTACAATACACATTTTATTTTCCACTTTCACATGTCATTTTTGTCATCATCTTTGTTTTTTAATTAGCTTTTAGAGTGGGTTTGCCAGTTTTTATAAGTTTTTATTATTTTAACAATCCTTAGTTTAAGTACTAGTCTTAGTTTAGTCATACTTGGGTTAATTTTCTAAATAAACATATTTACCAACTCATCCTCCTGTTTGCGGTGTTCCTGTGCATTAAGTGGCCAGCAGCTTAGTCGATGGTGAAGGCACTCCGTTATGGTTATTTCCTTCCCGGTGCTACCTGGCCATGATGTGGCTTCTCTTTCAGCTACTCAGAGAGACTTGCTTGTCAAGGTACTCGCAACTTCTCCCACTGAGAAGTATTCCACCTATTTTATTACTTGTTTATACTACAAGACAATTGCTTTTATCGTTCTTGCAGTCATACTCGGACAAATCACATATTGGTCTCTGGCGCTTGGGGTTAGCGCGGTGTTTTCTTAATTTCAGTTTTGCTTTTTCTGTTCAGTTTTAATAACACTGGGTTAAACTTGACTTCTGTCAGAGCCTGGGAAGGAACAGATCATTTCTTCCAATGTCCAGACATGTAGAAACCTCACAGCTGAAAAACACTGTGCTTTCTTTTGACCATGACATTGGGGAGTAAAATAACTACAAACATTTCAGGAGTTTTTGTAAAAGACTTTAATAATAGAGCTGATAAGTGAATATGAACATGTTCCTATTGAGGCTGACAATTTCGCTCAGAATTTTCAAATTATTTGAACATGAATTAATTCAGTTGTAATATATGTAGGCCTAAACTAAACTTAGAACAAGTGCTGCTGAAGGATTAATGTGCACAACACTGGTTAAACTACAGTCACTGAGGAAATTTCCAGAAATCCAACATTTTTGACTGGTACTGTTGTCAAAAACTGCAGCTGGGATGATGAAGTCAGTTTATACAAGTAAAACTGATTTCACATGGGAAATTAAAGATCAGTCAATCAATTCAAAGATCAATTTCTTGCTCTTTGTCTAGAACTGCAAACAATTATTTAGCATGGAAGAAAAAACATAGAGACAATATTATGCATGTATGATGTAATAACTGTTACTCCCACTGTTTTCTCACAGCCTCTGACTGAGCAAAGTGGCGGCAGACAAACGTGTTTCCTCAGAAAAGATAAGGGAAAAGTGCTAAATGGGGATGAAAAGCTGGAATAGTGTGTAAACTGGAGTAAACTATGAAAGTAACTTTAGAAACATTAAGGCTAAAAATAAATAAATAACAAATAAATAAATATTTTTATTAATTTATGTTTAAACTGGTATTTAGGCTACCTTTATTGGTCCTCAGAAAAAAATTTTATCAACTATTTTGAAAGGTATATACAAACAAATTGACTGTGATGAAGTAGACAATGTTTCCCAGGAACAAGTCATAGGGGCCACGAATGCTGTGTTTCATATATCTCAGAAGTTGGAACTTGGTGCTGAGACTGACAACAAACCCAATTAATTTAATTCAATTCAGTTTTATTTATATAGCGCTGTTGGGACCATGGATTTCAACATTAAAACTCCGGTATATACTTTTGTGGAGTTGTCAAAATAAATTGCATTTAACAGACTTTCAGCACAACTTCAGAGGGGGGAAAGGGGGGGAGGGGCGCGCTAATAATAATAATAATAATAATCTCTTCAAACTGGATCCAAGAGTCTCATATGATCACCGCTCATATGCAAAGATAAGTATGAGTGAATAACTGTTTGTGTACCCAGTATTCATTCAGAAAACGGGAATTAGGGTACACGCCTAGCTTGACTTTCTCTCCGAGGCCTGCTGAAGCAACGGTGTCCCAGAAAAGTCCCCAACAGAGACGCGGTCTCTACAACCCGAGTGAAGCGGTTTTCGTTGCCTGAGAGAAGGACGACAAGTAGCCGCATCACCGGTAACGTGCAGTTTTGGCCGGCTGACAGAACGGGCCGCCCACCCACAGCTTCGTTAGGTTAGCCGAAGGCTAACTGCTTGTTGACTGTGGACGTTTCTTCAAACTTCGCCCTTGGACAACGTTTCCTCACCACGGTTTATGAGGTTAAGTGTTTGGGCAGAATAACAGTTAGGATGAAATGATCTAAACATTTTTCATTTTATGAAGTTTGGTTTTGTTTGTGTGAAACTGCTATCTTAGTGCTAGCAGGCTATCTGCAGCACACATGGTCAGTTTGGGTTCTGTGTTTGTGTGTTTTTTTAAGTTAAGACAAACTTTATTTAAAGGGTGATTTTAAACACAGAAGATTTATCATAACTCGCCGTCTGCGCCAATGCATTTTAACACTTATAATAACCCTGGTATTTTAAAGGTATGTGTTTGATTCTGGTGCTAAGCTATCAGCTTCTTTTGTTAGCTCAACTGCCAACCGGTAAGAACACGTGCTTGCTGCTAAAGAATATTTAAAAGAAAGGTTGTTAGTTTTCAAGCTAGTGAATAATAGTCCCTAAACATTATTTTACTAAATCTGATACCTAAGTAAACAACATTAAGCTCCATTTCTCCAGAAAGATTTGGCTCTTTTCCAAATATTTCCTTAATAATATTTCTTTAAATATTATTTTAATAAATAAAGGCAGCTAATGAGACACCGTTGAGAATTGGTCATCCAGAAGGTTGGTTTTATTCAGCAAATTATTCTTTAAAATATAATTTTATTAAAATAATATTTTACCTGATCTTGCATTGTGAATGGTTGTCAAAAGGTATGCTGATTATTGCCTAAGTTGGTTCCAAGACTAACTTAACTTCATTTCCAGATTCTTCAAGATAATCCTTGGTTCTCAAACATAAATAACATTGCATGGTAATGTTGCATCACTCTTGGTCATGATTTTCAGTCATCTTTAATCAATCAATGTTTATATTGTACATAGCCCATTAGTCTTCGTTATTCTTTAATTCTGCTTGGTAGTTTAGTTGGATTGTTTTAGCATAGTAAAGAGTTTGTTGATTGAAATCTGTTTGACTTTGAGTTGACGTATTTTTGTTAATAAATTCTTGTATTTTAAGAAATTGTGTGAATTCATTCCATATATGTGCAGAGTTTTGCTGTTCAATAATGCCAGAGCTCGTCTCACACCTTTCCATTTTGTCCTAATATCATCGCCTTACTGGGCTGGTATTCACAGGACAACCCTTAACAGACCGAAATATTATTTGATAAAATATTAAAATATTAATATTAAATAATATTGTCTGATTAATAATCCCAACAACTGTATCAAATGCAGCACTGAGATCTAACAGGACAAGTACAGACACGGGTCCATTATCTGAGGCTAGACGAATATCATTAGTGACTTTCAGCAGAGCTGTTTCAGTGCTATGATGAGCTCTGAAGCCTGACTGAAACTCTTCAAATAGGTCATTGCAGTGTAAATGCTCACACATTTGATTAGCAACTATTTTCTCAAGAATTTTAGATAAGAATGGAAGATTGGATATAGGTCTGTAATATATTAAGTCATCTCGATCAAGCAAAGGTTTCTTAAGTAAAGGTTTAATTACAGCTACCTTAAAAGCTTGTGGTACACATCCATTTACTAAAGATAAATTAATCATATCTAAAATGGGGCTGGTAATCAGAGGAAACACTTCCTTAAATAATTTGGTTAGGATTGGGTCTAACATACAAGTTGAACGTTTAGATGAAGCTAATATTTCTGATAACTCGGGAAGCTCCACAGGATCAAAGCAGTCCAAACACAGATCAGGTTCTACAGTTACTTCCAATGTTGTCTCACTTGCTGAGGATGAAGTAATCATCTTCGGGAGTATGTCAAAGATTTTGTTTTTAATAGAATCAATTTTATCTAGGAAGAATCCCATAAACTCATGACTGCTAAGAGGTAAGGGAATGGATGGCTCAACAGAGCTATGACTCTGTGTAAGTTTAGCAACTGTACTAAAGAGAAACCTAGGATTATTCTTGTTCTCTTCTATTAATGATGATAAATAAGCTGTTCTAGCTTGGTGAAGTGTCTTTTTATACAACAGTAGGCTATTTTTCCAGATTAAGTAGGAATCTTCTAGGTGTGTTGAGTGCCATTTTCTCTCCAATTTTCTAACGTTGTGCTTTAAAGTACGCAGATCTGAATTAAACCAGGGAGCTAGCCTCCTATGAATAATTACCTTCTTTTTCAAGGGGGCTGCATTGTCTAATGCACCACGCAATGATGAAGTAACACTATGAACAAGAGAATCAATTTGTGAAGGGGAAGAAAAAAAAATTTTGCCCTCCACTGTGTTCTGTGATAATGAGGAAATCAAAAGTGGAACAGATTCTTTAAAGGTTGTTACAGCATTGTCTGATAATGATCTACTATAATGAAATTTTCTTTCAGGTGTGGAGGTTATTAAGAAATGGTTATTAAGAAAGGTTATTAAGAAATGGTCAAACAGGACAGGGTTATGAGAAAATATTGTTATGTCTTTACACCCAACGCCATATGTCAGCACAAGGTCCAGAGAATGAAGACAAAGGTGGGTAGGTTTATTAATGTTTTGAGCAAAGCCAACTGAGTCTAAGATAGCATTAAAGGCTATATTTAAGCTATCACTTTCAGTGTCAACATGAATGTTAAAATCCCCCACTATAATAACCTTATCTGTGTTTAACGCTAAATCAGATAAAAGAACTGATCTAAAAATTGAGAGTAAGGGCCTGGTGGATGGTACAAAACAACAAACAGAACTGGTTTTAGTGCTTTGCAATTTTGATGAGGAAAACTAAGGATTAAATATTCAAAAGAGTTGTAGCTATTGATTGGTCTGGGACTAGTCAATAAATCGGACTGAAAGATGGTTGCTACTCCTCCTCCTCAAGAAATACTCAGTATTTCGAGGAATGTGAAAATTTAAATAATTAGTAGGAGTTGACTCATTTATAGTAACATAATCCTCTTGCTGCAGCCAGGTTTCTGTGAGGCAAAATAAATCAATCTGATTGTCACAAATCAGGTCACTAACTAGCAATGTCTTTGAAGAGAGAGATCTTATGTTCAGTAAGCCACATTTAATTGTTTTATTTTTCTTTTTAGTCTGAGTTGTGTTTATTTTTATGAGATTTTCCTGATTTCCTCCTTTTAGATTATTTTTTAATCTATTCAATTTTGGCCGTGGGAGAGACACTGTCTTAATAGGGTAATGGGTGGGTAGCAGTACAGAAGCTGCAGAGAGGAGTGTTAAACTATGACCCTGCTTCCTGGTCTGAACCCTGGGTTGTCAGAGGTTTGGAGAACTAATAAATTCGGCCAGATTCCTAGAAAGAAGAGCTGCTCCATCCAAAGTGGGATGGATGCCGTCTCTCTGGATCAGACCAGGTTTTCCCCAAAATGTTCGCCAATTATCAATGTAGCCCACATCGTTTTCTGAACACCACCTACACAGCGGTTGAATGACAACATGCGGCTAAACATGTCGTCACTGGTCAGATCGGGGAGGGGACCAGAGAAAATGACGGAGTCCGACATTCTTTTGGCAAACTTACACACCAGCATGTGTAAGTTTGTTATTACTGCCAGCGTGAATAACAATCTTACTGTATTTACGCTTATCCTTGTCCAGCAGTTTCAGGTAGGATTTGATGTCGCCCGTTCTGGCCCCTGGCAGACAATTGACTATGGTCGCTGGTGTCTCTAGTGCCATGTTTCTGACTATGGAGCTGCCAATTACCAGAGTTGGCTTCTCAGCGGGTGTATCACTGAGCAGGGAAAATCTGTTAGAAACGCAGACGGATTGGGTGTGACCTGTGGGCTGGGATCTAGGACTACGCTTTCTACGTACTGTCACCTAGCCGGCCTGAGGCCCCGGCTGCGCGGGCTCTGCTGAAGGACTGCTACGGGGAGCTACCCTCAGTGGCTCCGCGCTGGCTAAGGGGCCTCGGCTATCTGCTGGTTTTTCAACAGCGTGGAGCCGGGCCTCCAGTTCCGACACCCTCACCTCCAAAGCTACAAAAATGTTACATTTATTACACGTACCATTATCACTAAAGGAGGCAGAAGGGTTACTGAACATCTGACAGAGAGAGCAGGAGAAAGGAGGAGACTCAGAGAGAGAAACAGCAGAACGGGTAGCCATAGTGGAGCTAAAGCCAAAGCTAAGCTTGCGACCCCTTACCACTACTAGAAAAAACCCTGTAAGACACGGAGAGTCCCCAAACGTTAAATACAGCAACAGAAAGTATGTGTTTTAACGTGCTTATGTATTAGAACAAGTAAGAGATATCACAGTAGAGAGAAATCAGATCAAACGAGAGAGCCTTCACACACCAAACAATCCACAGAGTACAACAGCGAAAACAGGAAGTGACGAAGACGCCTTACCACGCCTAAACATTGTTCCAGCTCCAAACTAGTAAGATCTGTTACAAGCTAAAAACAATGTAGTTTATTTTAGAAAATACTATTTCTTTTACTAAAGGAGGCTGTATAACATTGTGTGTTTTAGATATTTAATGAGATACAAATCATTTTAGTTTTATTTTTTATTAGCTTTTATTAGCTGCAGCTATTACTAATTTCTACATGCAAGGCAGCCATATTGGAGGTTATAGTCAGTGATAAACTTGAACTGTTAATTGTTACCATTAATTAACTTCTCAGTAAAACTGGAACTCATAATTAGACCTATACCAATCAAGCAGTGCTAATGGATAAACAGTTTTTATCCTTTTTACGCGTCCTATTTTAGTACAGATCTAAAATGCCTGTCAAGGTGGTGGTACGTGGAAAACTGTGTTTATGTGCCGAGGAGGTTCATGTTATAAAAGTTTGAGGACTGTCTCATATTTATCAGCTTGGCAAGACTGAACAGAAACTGAAAAATTGTCTATTTCATAGACTAAAATTAAATAAAATACATGTGTTTCATTTTGTGCTGTGAATGGCTCAATGCAATCTGTTCATGATAGCAGTAGCTTCATAATAACGATCACATGAATGTATCTCCAAATGAATGCTGCATTAAATGACTTTGGGTCATTTCGGAACAAAATAAATTCATATTACCCCTGAAACTTTCCTACTGCTAAGCTAGCTTCAATATTGCAAGGACACTTCTGGCTGAAAATGACAAAATTGAAGCACTTCTGTTAATTAAGAAATGTAACACTCATTTATTTCCTTACTACACTTCTTGTTCACTATGTTATAATGTATACCTTATATTTGAACATTGTTACTATTTAGAATTGAGAATAAAGGTTTTAAATGTGGATTCAGAAAATGGTTTCTCAATATTATAAAAAATTCACCAGCTCAGAGTGAGAAAAAAACCTTCCAAACCAGATTTAGTGCAATATTTATTGAAGAAGTAGATAATATGAAGACAGGGATAGTCATTACAAAAACAAAAAAGAATTTAGATTTATTCACAAATTCAACATTATCTGATTTTAATCTCTTTCAAAAATTCTTTTTAGAGCATAAATGTCTATCTTTATTTCTAATGCAGTAAATAATACCTTTGATCAGTTTTCAAAACAAAATAAATCAGCCTTTGGCGGATTTTATGATGGTAAATTAAACATTCAGTGATTAAAAGATAACTGATAATAAGTCTTAATAAATCTTAATAGACTGAAAGATAATTATCAAATGTTCATTTAGGCCTAAGGACAAAAAGTGCAGGTTTGGAATCCTAACTTACAGCTTTTAGAGGTGACCTAGATGCTGTGGATTGTTTTGGTCGTTGGAGACTTGATACATGACTCTGAATTGGGGCGAAAGACTTGAGACTTGCCTTGGACCTGGAAAAAATGACTTGTGAACATCTCTGCCCGTAGTGGACGGATGTCATACCGAGCCAGGTTTGTAGAAAAGTGAAAAAATCCTCAAAGCAGTTAAAGGTGCTAACGCTCTCACTTTAGCAAATCTAGGCACTTTAAAACGTACTCTTAAAAAGTTTAAATTCACAGGATATAATGCAATATGAATATATTTTTATTACACTTATGTTTGTGCCTGGATTTTCAACCAAACTACTTTCATGTCAGTATGTAAAATTATGTCAGCATAAATAGCTAAATATGTCCACAGAGCCCTTCAAAGTACCATACTAAAGCAATGGAAATGCTAAGGCAAGCAGCACAGAACAGAAGTTTAACTATCAGTGCAAATAAACTTTTTAATTTGAGTAAATCATGTCCAATGCAAATGATTTGGCAGCACATTAAACATGTCGTTTAAAGCCAGAAAAAGAATGAGGTGCACAAAAAAGAGATTTTATGCACCATTTAGCAACATGTACTTATCCTAAATACCATCAAAATCACATTTACCACGACACCTACTTTCTGCTGTATGCAAAAACAAATCAACACCGATTAAAGCAATTTACTTATATATGACTCATTCTGTCTTGAATACATAACTTGAAAAGAAACTTCTGAGTTAGATCCAATTGTTCCTCAACCAGCTTGAAGGCATTGAAGATTGATGATGTGAACTAGAAAGATCAAAACGTTTCCTCTTTTAAAAGTAGCAGTTTCCCACAGCACTAGTGGATGAGTTGGTGATGATGCATCAACTCCTTTAGGCAAGATGAAATTGCCAGTGGTTTGGACTTAAATGACTCTTATGGGTGGTCGGCAAACTATCTACTGGTGAGATAAATGCCAACATTCTCCCAACAACCACATAGCTTTCCTGTGCATCCCCACCTATCACTTTCATTTGCAAGTGTGAATTTTCTGTCAAGTGCATCCAAGAAGTGCAAGAGTAGGTGGATGTTGGAGGTCTAATGATGGTCTTGTAGGTCTAATGGTGTGTGTAATTACAGCATTCTCAGACATGGCAGCATGTGTGCTTGCATTGCTCACATGCTGACATGGCACTTGCTCAGTGCCTCATTATCTGCCACGTTGTTAGACTTTAATCAGGTTCAGTCCTGCCCTGTAACTACGCAGTGTGGGTTGAATTTTGAGAAGAAACACAGGATAGGTACTGACATTAGAGTTCCATCATACAATATACTGTTTCTTCTTCTTGGTCAGGTATTAAAAGGTCAGATATACATATTCATATTTATTTAATAAATTAGAATACACTTTCGACAAGGCTCATTTGTCAGATTAAAAGTACCTTTTGAAAACAACAACCTTTAAGCAGGTATGACACATACGTTCAATTAAGCCCACATTTTTGTATAAAAAATGGTTTTTCTTTGGTCTGTTGCAATATTTTAGTCATAAATGTCATGTTTTCATTCGCTGTAAGAGGAAAATCATTATAATTAACAGCAAGTAAGGCTTGAAAATATCAGTTTGTGTGCAATTATTCTATATAATATGTTTTACCTAGACAACTGAGTTACTGAAATAATATAATATTTAGTTTATTGAATGTACAGTATATGGCAGATGTGCAAACACTAGTATTCTTAGTGTTTATACTCCTTTAACTTTCATAATGTTAGAACCACAAACCTCAGTTTATTTTGTTGGTGTCTTATGTAACAGACCAACATATAGTAGTGCCTAATTGTGAAATGAAAGCAAGAGGATGCATTTTTTGAAACTGCTTTACAATAAAATGTCCCTAAAAAACTTCAACTGGGCCGATATTAATAACAGATATTTATTACCATCTTGTTGCTCTTTGTGTATGTGTTTCTGGAGGGGGGGTTGACCATGTGGTATTTGTTTGGGCATGTGCAGTGATGCAGTGATGCAGATAATAATTGGTAAATAAATGTTATAGGCCATAACTGCGATATTGATATCGGAAATCGACGTAGGCCTGAATTTTTATGTCAGTGCATCCCTATTAAGCGCCATGATTTTTTTCTCTAATAAAACTGTGATTCTATTTAAACACATTACAAAGTCTTAATTCCTATACTTGATAAGTATTATTAAGTATAGGATTAAAGTAAAGTATTATTTGAACTACTCATCTTTATGTGGGTCCAATGGAAAAACAGCTTCTCTGCTTTGTCTGTATCTCCTGCCCATTAACATACAAAAAGTTGCATCACAAAAAACAAAATCAGTTTGATCTGTTAGATTTGAGGTTTGTTGCTTGAGCCCTCGGTTAATATTCCTACAAATAAAGTGAAACCTAAGGCAACATGGTGAGTGAAGGCGCAAAGCCTGACATCACCGAAATGGACGAACACAGCACACAGGCCAGGGACAAGGGATGGGACATGGCATTGAACAGCGTGACCCTGGGCACAGACTTCAGCAAACAGTCTACACCTGTCTTTTTATGACTGCTTTGGGTCTTTTTTGCGATTGATTTGCGGTCCTAATCATTCTAACCATATTTATCATGTGCCTTCTTGCTTTGGGAGTATTCTCTAGTTTGTTTAGTGTCTCAGTAGGCATTTCTCTTTTGTCAATTCTGTATTACTCAACATGAATTTTGTCTGTGTTTGTGATTTTTTTAATTTGCTTATTTGATGTAATTTTGTCATTTTAAACATCTTAAGTTGTCTTTCCAGAGAAAATCTGCTTAAATATAGCTTTAGAGCCACAGGCCTGCATTCCACATGCTGTTTAAGCTAAAACTGGAAACTTTTGAGTGCAGTAATTTGGTTTTATATTTAGCACAGAATTTGCAAGAGGACAACGAGTCAATACATAAGTGATTCACAATGAAACATTACTGCTTTCAGCAATTTGGAGTCATTTTAATTTAAATGGGGCTGACAATAAAAAGTGTTGCCTTTTTTGGTGCTGGAATCCACAGCGGAAAAAGTATTCAAATAGTAAGTGTTGCCAAGCCTTTCTGTTTTTCGATTAATATTTAATCCTCTAGAAAGATTTATGTAAATATATTTTACTTTTAGTTTATTTAAAGCCTACTAACGACCATTCTACCACTTTGATAGAAAAATATTCTAAATTTCATATTATTTCAAGTCATAATTATGACTTGACAATCTTTTGATTACCGTGTAAAATAGGTTTCCCTCAAAAGCTCCTCTAACTACTAAACTTCTGTTTAGTAGTTAGAATAGCTAATAAATATAAGAGGTGTCACCTTCAAGTACTCCTTGAACAGAAAGTTAAGTCAAACAAATTACCATTGTATAATTTTAAAAAGGTGGCATCGTCTGAATGTATTTTCATAGGTTCCTACTCTGAGGTCCAGTTGTGAAAATATATCCAACTTTTATTATTCATTCGCTCTACAACAAAACGTATCAGCGTGAAGATCAGCGTCGAATGAAGTTTCGGTGCACCAGCGGTCCCTGAAGGCAGCTCAGTTGATACAGGGGGCGCGGGAGGGGTTGGGGGTGTGTGTGACGTCATGGCACAGTGCCCCGTCCATGTTTGGCGGAGGAGAACTTTGTGTTGCTTCGACAAACTTCAGAGAGCCTACTGTAGATGAGGGGAACACGGCAGTTATGACGAAGCTAGACCGTTAACTCTTTTTTCTAATGTCCGCTCGTATTAATATGTACATTATATTACCTTTCGTATAAGTTGATTTTATTGTTAGAAATAATAACGTTGTTTAAAAATCCCGAAAAACTCGCGGCTGGAGCTGATCACGGACCTTCAATGACATCTTTGTTCAGCAGCAGGCCACTGTTCGCCACTATGTGTTAATTCAGTGTTGTTTCTGGTAGATAATACACAGAGACCCTCTGTTCTGTCGGCTGCCTCGCATGCTCGCATCCTCCGTCGGTCGGCTTCGTATGAGCCGTTGGGAGACAGCGACGTAGGGTTGGAGGCTCCGCCAGCGGAGCCAGACTTTATGATGGGGATGCCCAGGGGTGGACGTCTGTTCCTGGCGACGTGCCTCTGCTCGTTCTTTGTCCTTGTCCTTTACTTTCAGAGCATCACCAAACCAGGTAAGACATCATACCTACAGTATTTTCAAGCCTTCAGACGTTGTTATCTGCAGATATTTTATTTAGAGCGGATGTTCTATTTTTTTAACCACGTCACAAAACTACACTAGAGAGCAAATAAACTGAAAAAGGTACATAACCTGTTTCCCTATTGTTGTTTTTATTTTATTGTATGTTCAGTCCTGGCAGCTGAGGCAAACTGTACAGTGGGTCTGGTTGCATTGCAGTGTTAGGATAGATTTGCTTGCCATAATAGGAGGATGGAACTAGAGAACCTAAACACAGTGCCATTAAAACAATGACAATCAGGAAAAAGGTGTTTGTATTTATAGGCCACTTTATTTGGTACATCTGTCAAACTGCTTGTTAAAAAGAGGAAGTAAGCTGCACTTGTTTGTATCTAAATGTCTTTTTAATGTCAGAGGTCAGCAGATGCAGGTGGATTGGTTTGAGGTGAAATAAACACTTGTTACAACCGAGTTATGCTGAAAACTGTCTCTGCACATACAGCATGTAGAACCTGGAAGCAGATTGGCTACAGCAGCAGAAACCACACCCGGTGCCACTGCTTCCAGCTGAAAAGGGGAAACTGAGGCTACAATTCAGACTGGTTGCCAAAATTAGAGATTAACAGATTAGAAAAGGGTTGCCTGGTTCAGCAAGTCGATTTCAGCTGTGACATTGAGATGGTTAAAATTAGGCATGGATTTATCCTGCTTTGTATCAGTGGTTCAGGTAGTTTAATGTGTAATGTGTGGGGCTAGTTTCTTGGCCCATTTTGTTTCCCTTACTATCCACCAGTCATCACAACAAACCTGACCATGTATTGCTGCTGACCATCCGTTTATGACTACAGTGTACCTATCTTCTGTTTGGTACTCTCAGCAGCATGGCATACAGGTAGTTCAAAGTAAGCTATATGAGGTATTTTTGTTTTTGTTTTTTAGTGTGTTGGTTTTGCTTGTATTTTTAGTAAACAACCAAATAGACCGCAGCATTTGTATGGGTGTAAAACAGATGGTTTGATTAAAAGTGAATGACATGATATATGAATAGGCCCTCTGTGAAGGCAGGCTGGAATGTTTTCAAAACCCCCTCTCCCGACCCTCCTAGAGACCCCCTGCATTCCACGGCTGTAACCCCTTTCCTCTCCATGTTCTTCTATTTCTGTCTTGGGCTGAACCCTTTCTGCGCAATAAATGACACATTGATACCCTAATTTCTGCAGGTTTTTAGGGGTCACAAGTGCAGACCATTTACCAGTTTGCAAAAAACGATGCTCCACACCTGGCCGTTACCAGAACACAGATCACTTTGGAACAGTTGTAAACCACCTTTTATTACCATCAGAGACCAACACACAAACTACATGTTGCTGACTCTCCAAAAGGCACACTTGCAGCACTCTCAATGACCTACCTCCACACACGAGCTGTGCGACCCAACTGGCTGACCTGTTTAGGCTTGCCTTTTGCAACGAAAGCCACATGTAAAGCCGGTTGGAGCCACATTAGACAGGACTAATTCGCAGGATGTTGATAAAACACAGGCTTTCTGTAATTACTGTTCATGTACTCAAAGTGAAGTCAAAACTAAGTCATGTCTTGTTCAGTTCTGTGTTACTCTGGCGATTCCTACCTTTTAATACCTGCGCTGTCTTGCAACAGTATTCGTACCCTCTTGAACCTTTTCACATTTTGTCGGGTTACAACCTAAAACTGATGCATTCTATTGTGGCTTTGTAATGACAAACACATAAAAGTGCATAATAGTGAAATGGAAAAAAAAGATATACTGTCGTGCAAAGTTTTTTTATATGTAGACACCTGAAAAAGGAGGCATGCTGTTGTATTCATCCCCTTTATTCTGAGACTCCTAAATAAAATCCTGTGTGATCAGCTGCTTTAGAAGTCCCTTAATTAGTAAATAGAGTCCACTGTGTGATTTAGACCCTGTTTACAAAACGTCTATTCATTGAAAACTGGATTTTATTTCTGTTAACACATCTACATGACAACGTTTTAATTAGAATCTCTGTTCACAGAGCAACAGTAGAGTTGTGAAAATGGTGTAATTTCCCCACCACGCCACTAGTTGGTGCTATGTTCTCTGAAACAACCAGATGCGCAAACACTTCCCGCTTACAAAACAGGGGAGAAAATGAGCACTTTGTTTGGGAACCCTCGTTAGATTTAAAAGTGTCAGCAGCACAAGTAAGTACTCTGCCATCAGCTAATGTTATTGTTATCTTTTTCTTCTGTAAGTTTTAAAATGGTTGGCAGGGGTTATGTTGCGTGCATGCACATTCATTTCTACTGATTTCAGCCATACTGTCACGAGCCAGGGCTGCCCCATAAGAAAGATTCAATTTTTCCCATCTACACGACAACGGAGACCGGAACATTTTTAAACCATTACACTCTGGAACCCATTCTCAAATTATGCCATTTTCAGAAAAAACGTGCGCCGTTGTTTTGTTGACAAACAGTAAACACACAGCAAAACTTTTCAGTTTTCGCCAGAAAACATAGTGTAAACAGGGCCTTATTCTGTGTAAAAATCATTTTAAAAACAGACCTCCGAGGTCTGTTAGAGAACATCAGTGAACAAATAGCATCCTGAAGAACACACTGGAGACATGCCAGGGATAAGGTTGTGGAAAAGTTTAAAGCGGAGTCAGGTTATACAACAATATCTGAAGCTTCACGTGTCCTCGAAGCTAATATTCATACATATAGCGTTAGCTTATGTCATCCTGGAGGTTTACTACTTCACTGTTGGCGATACAGGAGCTTTACAAACGTGTTTAAGTTGCTGTCAAACATCAACTTAACTTTGGAGCCTGAAATGTGAACTCTGGCATCTTAACCACAGGAAGCCAGTGCTTTAGCTGTTCTATTGACATTTCATCAACAAGCACGCTAGCATGAATCAGTGTTACACTTTAATATTCAACATAAGAAATTTACCAAAAACAGGCTTCTTTATTTTCATCATTTAGTATGCATCGTCCTGACCTGCAGTAATAGCTTTAAATGTTTAGCGATGCCTAGCTGGGAAACCAGACACATTTGGAGGACACTG
Source organism: Crenichthys baileyi (assembly GCA_036173005.1). Taxonomy (NCBI): domain Eukaryota; kingdom Metazoa; phylum Chordata; class Actinopteri; order Cyprinodontiformes; family Goodeidae; genus Crenichthys; species Crenichthys baileyi. Next base: position 1,026,662 of record JAHHUM010000303.1, on the reverse strand, counting down.
GTGGATGGTAACGGATGGAAACTAGCATTAGTTGACATACTCACTATTAGTCATTTTTACAGACCTCTGTAAAATTGATTGCACATTTTGATTTTAACCTACACTGACTGAAGGAGGCTTAGCTGAGGGAAAACACTGCAATGAAAAATTGTTTTTGCCGACAACCAGCATTCGTCTGTGGCAGATGAGAAATGGCTTCCAATAATGTTGCCCAACTGTTAAGAGAGAAACAGGAAAAGGAGCCGTTGTTAGCTGAATCCCGTGGTTTGTGTTGCATCACTCTGCTGTTGTGGAGAATTTCATGCAGAAATAGATGCTCAACTTTCTCTCTGTCGGTCTGCTCTTCTTGCCTGTTCTCATGATGGCCTGGTTTACCTTCAAGCTGTGTTGGGCTCTGCCTCCACAAACAGAACCAAAGTACACTGTGTGGTGGAGCTCTAACAGTTAACGGCTTCCAGTGCCTTCGGACTTCTTGACTTTAGAAATTTTGTTGTAAAAAATAAGATGCAGTTACTTACTTCAGTACCATATTACTGGACAGGAAGCACATTGCTAATTATTGTTCTGCTTTCATTGTCTGACATCCTGCTGCAACACCCCAGAGTTGGCTCACAGGAAAGAAATACAACTCCCGTTCGGCATCTGATTATGTAATTTTATTCATGTCACATGCATTGCTCTAGCAACATCTAATATTGTTTAAAATTTTAGTATGAACTTAGGATATAATCTTTTCTCCAATGGGAGTTTTCTCTAGCATTTGCGTATTTGTTACTGAACGGCACAAACAAATTTTCTGTTGAACCTATAAGAATGCTATGACATGTAGTTACTGAACAGCTGCAGGGCCAATGTGCCAAGCTGTTAAACCATTGGGTAGCAATGCTCTGAGCAATTAAAGTACATCCTCAGACATTTGTATGTCTGCCAACATTATGGTAAAGATGCTATCTGATTAAGTCCATTTTTTATGGTTGGTTTCTTTTTGTTTGATTCGTTTGAATGTCTTTAATGTTCAGAGAAGATTGCAAAAGGAAGCTTAATGCCACTTTTAATTAGACTTGACCATTTTTAAGCAATCATTGTCTCAGACAAAGAAGAAATGCGAGCATTAGCTTGGTTCCTCCTATACTCTCACTGGCAAAAGCAGTTAAGCACTCAGAAGGAAAGCTCTGATTTGGACGTAATTTGGTTTCCGGGTCTGTAATAGATTCGCTTTGTAGCTGGAAAATCTGAAACGACACACGAGCAATGTTGTTAACAGACAGCTGCAGAAGCATCTGACAGTCAGTCGCAACAGTGGTGGTCACCAGACATTGATAATGCATTTAACATGCATTATGTGGCATCACCAAAAGGTTCGTATGCTGTCTTGAAAAATGTCTGGATTTGCTTTTAAGATTTTCAATTGAATATTGAAAAACTTTCAATACTTTTTTTTCTCCATGCATGTTCTAAAGGACACAAATATTCTAATGCTTAATAACTGCAGAGGTTTCTGATTAATATTACACATTACCTGTTAGGTATTTGTGCATTCAGGTAGTAAGTGAAAAGACCAGACATTGAAAAATCAAAAAGGGCCTTTTTACTATCTCTAGACAACTTTAAATTCAGGTCGAACTGGACCTATGGTGTTTAAACAAATAAAGCATTAACTTGCTATTTTTGGCAGGTAATTTAATAAATGTTCCAAAGTACCGAGACTGCGCTTTAAAAAAATCAGCAAAAACCTGATACTCCACTTCTTCTTTGACAAGTAAAAGATTACTGATTATGGAATAGAGCTGATCTGCGTTAGCCTCAACAGCAGTGAGCTGACCCTATCACACATACCAAGCAAATCCACCGTTGTGTTGTTTCATTACTTGTGGAACCTATAGATAGTAAGACTCGCCTCTTATTCAAGCAGGTTCAGAATGCACACTTTGTACGTAGTGGTCAAGGATTTAAATTAAAATAGTAACAAGAGTGTGGAAAAGTTTGGAATTCTGTATTGAAACGTGTTAGAATCCTGTCACCAGCCCAGACATGTGGAATGGACGGAAATCACTGTGGCCGAATGTTGGAACCAATGGGTACATGAAGGCATCCACACTCATACACTTACATGATAAGGGAGGAAAAATGTTCATTAAGAATGAGCTATATTTCCCAATGTTTTTCTTCCGTAACTTATAAACACAGTCCAAAATTCCTGGACTAGCTCACTTCCTTAAATATTTGTGTTTAACTTTTTAACCTAATAAAACTGAAATTGCAATTTTCGCCTGGACAATAACATTTTTTTTATTTTTTTCAAAGCTTCCGCTTTTTTTGTTTCTGTGAAGGTATATTTTCTCATCATAAATCAGAATATAAAAACTGTTGTTTCTGTCATTCATGTTTTTTCTTTACCTGAAAACCTGGCTGTGATTTGAAAATTAAGAAAGGTCGTCTCTCATAGCCTGTTATTAACCACCTGCCCGAGCTTGCAAGTTTGGTAATACCAGTGGAACTAAACTGCTGGTGACTGTGTGCAATCACACAAACTGCTAAACCATTTGTGTGATTGCACTTTATTAAATCTTTTGAGGGAAGTCATATTGAGTCCATCTGATAGTTTGAGTTCTCCCCAAAAAGAGCTTCTTAACGCTTTGCTAAATACACGGTGGAGAAACTGTAAGAATCTGCTTCACATGTGCCATTATAGGTATGTCCAGTTACCAGTGTCCAGATACACCAAAGTTTTAAAATGTTAACTATTTCTGGGGCAGCATATGGCGTAGCACTAGAGTAGTCCCCTATATGGAGGCTAGTCCTCAAAGCAGAAGGGGTTTATTTACTGACCCTGGGACCTTTGCTGAATGTCTTCCTCCCTTCTCTTTCTGCCCAGTTCTTTTCTGATTACTGTGACTAAAGAACTCTGGGCCACAAACATGTAAATATAACAAAAAGTTAACATTTCGAAACCACTACAATGTTCCATCATATTGTTTATACTGTTTAGAGCCATTTTATTAAGAAGCTAGAGGATGTGCCAGAGTGACCTGAGTTTTCCCTGCCTTGTAGTGCATGGAGAAATTAAGCACTTCCTCTTCACCATGTCATATGAGCTTGCTATTCTCCCAGTGTTACTCTAAAAAATTAGTAAAACTGCAAATATTTATTATGTTATGTGCATTAAGCACTACTACTTTAAACTACTACTACATTTAGTGTATTTGTATATTTTTGCCTTTGTATCAAAATAAAACAATAATGAATAAATGTTATAGAATAATTTATTTCAACTGCTGTAATCAATATCCTGTCCCACTGTTACTAGTAGTAAGAACAGTGTAGAATAAAAGCAAAAACATCATCTTATATATTTTCGGCTAATAACAGGATAGTGTTACACTGTGACATTTTTAGTGGGTTCTGTCATATCGGCCTTCAGACTCTGTCTTTACAAACATCACAGGTGGCACAAAATTAGGGCTGCGCAATACATCGCAAATTTATCAGTATCGCAGTATCACTGTACACAATACGCATATTTCAAAGAAGTACCAAGACTTCCATAAGAGTTAGCAAATTATTTAGAGGCTCCCTTTTAGGGTTGCACCAATTTCCTTAATTTTGGGAGATCGATGATCAGCCGATACTTACTTATGTGAAACTGATTTTATCCATGGGTCTTATCTACTTGTCTAACTTATTGTTCAAGTTTTTTTTTCTTTTTTAAAATGTAAAAAATGAAAGACTAAAGGAAGTGCAATGCTCTAAACTTTTCATTTATGTTTGAGAGCACTGGCTCATGTGCAGTTAAAACAAGTTTGTATTGTTTCACGGGTATTGTTCATTGTTTTTGAATAAAATAAGATTGTAACATTAAAAGTGTATCGTGATCTTATAACACCTGACAGTGTCAGTTTAAAAATAAATTGGTAACAGTCGGAATCGGCAGGTCAGGCTTTTTAAAGATAATTAATCGGTGATCAGCCAGAAAACTGCAATCGGTGCACCCCTACTCCCTATACCTCTAATATATTTGGTGACACTTGCTCTTAAATAAAGCAAAGACAGTTTTCGAAGGTGAAGAGGTGGTAAGACGGTTACGTTTTTAAGAAACTGCATCTAAGCTGTAACCAAGTCACAACAGCCGACAAAAGGCCAAAAACAACAATCAATAAAACCCTGTAGAGATGGAAGTATTCTTTTGTTTTGCTTAGCTAGATAGACTAGTCATTATCTGGAGACTGTTTTCAAAAACCCAACGCAGAAACACATTAAGACTTTGTTAGCTATGTGTTTACTTATCGTCATATTGTCATCACAACATTCCCCAGTATTGTTTTATGTTACATCTTTTCTTAACATTGTTTAGCCCTAACAAAAATAGATGAAACCCCCAGTTTCTTTTTCCCCACATATGTGCTCTTTTATGTGGTTACCCCGACTCAGCACTGCTGCAGTACAACATCCTTTCAGTGTTTGAATGAGTTGCTGAAGACAGGACCTCAGCTCATGAAAGAATAGTTGGGTAGGTGTGGGAAGTTCTAAAGAACGGACAGTTCGTCGTCACGGAAGCAGGAAATGGTTGCACAACGATAACCAATGTGAAATAATATTAAACGCAAATATTATTTACCGTCATTTACCGACCTTTTCTTTATTTATGGTATTGGAAAACCATAACAAACTGTCTGAACAAAAGAGGTGAATTGCTCACAGACACGTTTGTAGGTGCTTGTCAGTTCCACAGTGGTTGGATCTGGTATTTCATAAGTGCTGGCATATTGATATTCAATGGTCACTTTGAACCTCATTTAAAAGAACAAGTAAACTGCCAGGGATTGATGACAAGTTTGTAATGGTCCTTTTTGACAGCTATGTTTCCTGTTCTGGGCTCTGATTTTTCCTGCCAGGACCCAGTCACTGAATAATTCACATGATTATCGTCATCTGAACACTTTAAACATTTTTACGGTGTCTGCGATTCTACGTTTAAACACATATATACACTTACCGGCCACTTTATTAGGTACACCTGTCCAACTGCTCGTTAACACAAATTTCTAATCAGCCAATCACATGGCAGCAACTCAGTGCATTTAGGCATGTAGACATGGTCAAGACGATGCTGCAGTTCAAACCAAGCATCAGAATGGGGATGAAAGAGGATTTTGGTGACTTTGAACGTGGCATGGTTGTTGGTGCCAGACGGGCTGGTAAGAGAGGAGGCAGTTCTTCATTTGCTGCCCTGTACAGAAAAGGTCGACACATAAAGACCTCTGATCGGTGTCAACGAAGTCTCCACTAGTTTTAAACAGTCTGAGTAGAAGCATAAACTGATATCCAGCATGCCAGAGAGACTAACAGAAATGATGATGAAGCACGGTCATCCCTATAGGTGAGAGTGGGGTAAGATGAGCCAGTGGTTAATTTGACCTGTATCTAGGCAACTGTACGCATTTGTTGTCATGTGACCATAAATTCTGCAAGCAGCCTTCATTTAGCTGTTCCTGTGATTGATATAAGCATGTGGCAATGTGGTATGTTTTCTCTACTAAAAACTGTTTTTTGCTTGGCAAAGTATTTTTTTTTACATTTTAGCTACACTCACCGGCCTCTTTATTAGGTACACCTGTCCAACCACTCGTTAACACAAATTTCTAATCAGCCAATCACATGGCAGCAACTTAATGCATTTAGGCATGTAGACATGGTCAAGACGATCTGCTGCAGTTCAAACCGAACATCAGAATGGGGAAGAAAGGTGATTTAAGTGACTTTGAACGTGGCATGGTTGTTGGTGCCAGATGGGCTGGTCTGAGTATTTTAGAAACTGCTGAACTGGGATTTTCACGCACTACCATCTCTAGGGTTTACAGAGAATGGTCTGAAAAAGAGAAAATATCCAGTGAGCGGCAGTTCTGTGGGCGCAAATGCCTTGTTGATGCCAGAGGTCAGAGGAGAATGGCCAGACTGGTTCGAGCTGATAGAAAGGCAACAGTAACTCAAATAACCACTCATTACAACCAAGGCATGCAGCAGAGCATCTCTGAACGCACAACACATTGAACCTTAAGGCGTATGGGCTACAGCAGCAGAAGACCACACCGGGTGCCACTCCTGTCAGCTAAGAACAGGAAACTGAGGCTACAATTCGCACAGGCTCACCAAAATAGGACAATAGAAGATTGGAAAAACGTTGCCTGGTCTGATGAGTCTTCATTTCTGCTGCGACATTTGGATGGTAGGGTCAGAATCTGGCGTCAACAACATGAAAGCATGAATCCATCCTGCCTTATATCAACGGTTCAGGCTGGGGGTGGTGGTGTAATGGTGTGGGGAATTTTTTCTTGGCACACTTTGGGCCCCTTAGTACTAATTGAGCATTGTGTCAACGCCACAGCCCACCTGAGTATTGTTGCTGACCATGTCCATCTCTTTATGACCACAGTGTATCCATCTTCTGATGGTTACTTCCAGCAGGATAACGCGCCATGTCATAAAACACGAATCATCTCAGGATGGTTTCTTGAACATGACAATGAGTTCACTGTACTCAAATGGCCTCCACAGTCACCAGATCTCAATCCAATAGAGCACCTTTGGGATGTGGTGGAATGGGAGATTTGCATCATGGGTGTGCAGCTGACAAATCTGCAGCATCTGTGTGATGCTATCATGTCAATATGGACCAAACTCTCTGAGGAATGTTTCCAGTACCTTCTTGAATCTATGCCACGAAGGATTAAGGCAGTTCTGAAGGCAAAAGGGGGTCCAGCCCAGTACTAGCAAGGTGTACCTAATAAAGTGGCCAGAGAGTGTACATAGCTCTTTTCTAGTCATACTAACCACTCAAAGTGCTTCACACTACAGCCACATTGCGCTCACAAACACGCACACATTCATACATCTGTAGACAATCTGGGGTTACGTTCCTAGCTCAGGGGCACATCAACATGTGGCAGGAGGAAGCTGGAATCAAACCCGCAACTTTTGGGTCTCACATTTGTGAGACGACATGGAATTTGGGAATGTTGGCAGCTTTTAGTACATTGTTTTGGTCAATGTTTTCATTTTCTAAGGAACACACACACAGACTGACGTTGTTTTATTTCTAATTACTAATGCTAACCAAACTAATTGCTGATTTAAGATGTTGAAATGTCAGTCTATTTTAAATCCTGTTAATTACGGTTCTTAAAGGGAAATCGGTATCAGTTAAAGTCAGTATTGGCAGGTCAAAGCTGTACTAAACTGTGTATTGTGTATTGGCCACAAATCAGATGTGTGTCGGTCATTGTAATGAAGGTAGGCATTAGACACCACTTTGTTTTGGCGTTTGTTTGTCAAATGACTACTTCCTTTATTTTTTCATGAGGACTAGAAGTACTTGTGATAGTGGAGCTGTCTGATTAGATTTTTTTATCTTTCTTATTTAAGGAATTACTCAAAGATTCTGTACTTTAGTAGAGAATCTTACTATGAGCGATGCTTTCTGCGAGCAAGCAGATTTCTCTATCTGGCATGAACCAGCAATCAAACCCGATAGACATCAGTCTACCTACCGTGTAAGATCAGTGTTGGGTAATCATTGTCTATAAATCAAAAAAGCTTAAGGAGAAGATGCAGAACCTGTTTCTGCCTTTTGAAAAAAAAAACAGGAAGTGTGGCTGTAGAGCAAGATGGTTACACATTGCAAAGCTTTAGTATTTGTTGTGAGCCTTTAACCCACATTATCTGCACTCTGATCCCTAAAACAGCTGTCACATTCTTATTAACTTCAACAGTTCACACTTACAGTTACTGAACATCTTTCCTGAAAACCCTTATTCTAGAACGTTCTTTACACTGAAAGATGGAGAGCTTTGTGTCAACACTTGGAGAACGGTGCTCTCACATTTTAACACCTTAACTGCTTCTCATTTACGCTGTGTATACACAGCTGTTTATATTGCTGCTAACTGGATAGGGCCTCACAAACTGCTGGTAGCCTGTCTTCCCTCAGTAAAGCTGTGATCCATCTGACCAAAGTTTTTGAATGTTCCAGGGAAATTAGATTTGAAGCCTTTAACGTCAATGTAAACTCTTACATAGTGTCTTTTAAGATTTTCCTAGTGATAAATGAACTGGTTTATCTTATGAGTCATGATAATTGTTCCCATGTATCTCATGCCTGTCTGACTCATCGGTAAGAACTGTTCAGTTGCACAAAACGTAGGACGCAATGTAACCAGCAATGCCCTAAAAGCACACCACCACTCTTTCAGTGAGGTCGTGTTGTTCCAAGTAGCAACATAAAGGCATATGGAGGTTGTGACCCTTTGAAAACCAAGTCCAGCTGAAAACAAACAGTAAAGCTGACTGTAAACAGCTGCTGCTACTGTCGTATCTACCTGCTGAAACTTGTCTTGTTTAGTCGTCACTCATTTTGGCCTTCAGTCACTTTCAGTTGTGGTTTCAAACTGAAGTTTTAAAGGCTCATGGAAACTTCCATTATCTGCCCTTTTCAAGTGCAGTTAAGAAAAATGTTTATGCCTGCTTCGTCAGCTTTGCTTTACTACTGACCCATCATTGTCTGTATCTATTAGAGAGGGAATAAATGTATTTTCTTTTATTTGAAGAAAAGGGGATTTTTATTTCTTAAAAGAAAAAAGGCAGAATGTTGTCTTTTCAAAAGGAAGAAAGATTAGATAAGATTCATTTGAATCCAGAAAACATATTTACCTTTCCAGCACCGGTCAATGGATCAGCTAAGTGCTGTGTGTTTATAGTTCCCGATACATAGAAGGCTTAATGCAGCCTTTCTTGTCTCTGAATGAAACAGCATGACATCACATGACTGTCAGACTGTTGAACCAGGCATCCAGTGTCCAAATAGACCCGTTAGAAGGGTGTGTAATAGGATGGGGGCTGCTTTTGCAGGCAGTATTATGTCACTTCCTTGCTGTGAAAGGAAGTGGTGGTTATTTGGTACATGTAATAGAAGACATCAGACAGAGAGAGATGCGGGTTGCAATAATCACAATGTAGTAGCCTCTGCCTGTAGGTAGTCAATAAGACACTGTTCATGTAAAAACAAAAAAGTGCATTTGTTAATATTTAAAAGATTTTTAATAAATATGAGAGTAGGGCTGCAACTAATGATTACTTTAATAATCGATTAATCGGCCGATTATTTTATTGATTAATCAATGAATCGGATAATTTTCACCTCTTTATTCCAAAACAGAATGATTGGACTGACAGAGCAAATAAGCACACAAAAACAGGTTGGAGTGTTCTGTTACAGTAATAATAAATCATAAAAAATAAATAAATAAATGTTTGTCAGATAGCTACAGTAAAAGAAAAAAGGTGTGTGTGCATGATGTCTTTCGTATTATGAAGCCTGTCATTGTTTGCTGTTTTTTTCTGGAGTGAGAAAGACAGTATAGTATGAGCAACAACTCAATAAATACCTTGTTTTATTTTCAAAAACAATATATATATATATACTCTGCGACATGGTGAGTGACACAGAAATCATGCAACACAACGAATCGATAATGAAATTCGTTGCCAACACTTGTTATAATGGATTTGTATCGACTTGATCGATTCCTTGGTGCAGCCCTATATGAGACACAATTTTTCTTTGAAAACATTTGAACCACAACAGATCTGAACCTGTAGATTCTCACTCTATTGGCATGAAAACATAAGTTGTGTAAAAGCAAGTGAGCGTGGAAGAAAGACGAGTTCCTTTGAGGTTTAAACGTTCAAATGAATGTGGAGACATTTTGAGATTGTGTCCAGATAATGGCTGAGTCCCAGTCAGAGTGAACAAGTTGGGTTAAGAACTGCTTTGGCACACTGGGGCTTCAACTTAAAGGCTGACATAATCATAGTACACAGCAGTACATTTTCTTTTTCATCAGCATCCAATAATGTTTGCTAGTTGTGATAAAGTAGGTTCCAGAATTCTCCCCCTGACCTTCTGTGCAGCCTCACGGTTCTGTATGGATCGTTGATCCATACACAGATTCCCTCACTGGAATGACGTCATTCTTCTGTTCAACTTCACCTCCACAGATACATCTGCAATCTATTGTAAAGAACTTTATCGTGCTTTTCTTCCTTACTGTACATAAAGTATTGACCTGTAGAGCCGGGCATTTCATAACATTTATTTTTTTATCACATCGTTTGTTACTTTAAACGATCTCATAAATAAGGCAATGGTCAAAAGTACTGTAGTGTTTTACTTTATGCTGCTATGTTCCGCTTTAAAATGTGCTTTTATTTTGTAACGTCTCCCAGCCAATGAGCACTTCCACCTCATTCTGAGGCTGGACCCACATGCGTTGTGCGGTCTTGCTTTGAAAAGTCAGCGCGAGACGGCAGAGAGAGGAGAGGAGCAGCAGCGGCAGCAGGGTAGGAACTGACTCATGGTGGGTCTGAAACGTCTTTCGTCAACGCTTCATTTGTGTGGAAACGACGCAGACGCAGATCAGAAACACACCAGGAGCAATAATTGCTTCTGCACCGCTCTGCCACACAGCTAATCTGTTCGACCATCTGACATTTGAACTTGGAGTGATCTATGAGCAACTTATACAAGAAATGATTGGAATGTATGAACATATTTTGACTGAATTACTTTCTTTTAGTACCCGCATTAAACATGAGAGAATGTGTTTGGTCGAAATCATTTTTTCATATTTATTAGCAGGTAGTTGGGACTGTTGTTTATTTTGTTTCTTATTTAAAATGTATTTATTTAGTAATTTTGTCTTAATATAACCCTAAAATACTTATTATTTCAAGTTTAGATTTTTTTTCCAGACTGTTAGCAGGGTTTCTGTGTGTGTGTGTTTTTTTTTTCCAAACTCAATGAATAATCATTTTAAATAATAATAATAAACGAGTTCAATATTGATCTACTTTTTTGAACCCAATCTGTGCTGACAGATCTGAACTCCTAGGACAAAGTTTGAATACATACACTAATGTCATTCGGTGATACTTGACGACTTTCAGGTGTTCTGCCCATGCAGCGGTTTCTTGCTGCAGCCTTCCTTGCTTTTACTCATACCAGTGGTTTTTGTGCCTTTAAACATTTGACATTCCAATCAATACACTTTGACACCACTTGACCAAAGAACATTTTCCCATGTATGCAGTTCTTACTTCATATTCTGTGATCATATACATGGGTATTTATTATTCAGGTATGTGAGCAGAGCCTCGGCAGGAGTCTCCTGACCTACTTTCTGGCTTCCTGAGGAAGGGTCTTGAGTTTGCTGGATTATCTGTAAAGGCTGTGAGCTGCAGCTCTGTTTGCAGAGACCTTTGATGCCTGATTCGTTGTGTTGTAACCTGGATCTGTCTGTCTGATCATGTGAGACCGGTCCCTTGGAACGTGGACTTTTCCACAAGAATACCATAAAAATGTGACTGTGGGTTCAAAATGTTGTTCCCAGACTTTCAAAAGTTTTAATTAAAAGAAACATATTTAAAAGGTTACAGTGAAGTCTCAAATATTGTCCGGCAAGACCGTGATGACTATATTTGTGTTTTCCAATGCTGTGGTAAACATTGGTCTTGAGGAAATTGAGGATTTTGGTCTCATTCTGTGCTCCACAGCAGGCCGGCTACACATCTGCTGTGTCACCATTAATACTGTTGTTCTGCTTTTTCTGATTTCTACTTCCTCTAACTGACAGGAAACAGTAATGATTTAGAGCTCGATTTTAAGCTGCAACTCATGGTGTGCATTACAGGTCCTGTTATCACAGATTTAAACAAATAATTTAGTACAACCGTATGCCATTTGAAAGCAATGAAACATGGCCTCCTTCAGAGGGCCTGTAAAGTCAACAGGGAACACAGCATGTGAGCGTCAGCTGGATTCTGGACTCGTGTAACGGACTGCATTTTATTGCTTATTTTGTTTCATTATGAATATGAGGAGTTTTCATCATGAAAATGTTTCCTTCATGCTGCTGTGCCACAAAGCTACACCCACCTCTCTTTACCATTGCCTCCCTCCTTGTTTGTGTTCGACTCAATCAACACTCAGCATTGTTAACCCACATCTCATTCTCATGCTTAAGGTGCGTTTTGACCAGGTACCATTTTCTGGAACTGGTTGATCTTTATATCTCAGTCAACCCAGTTTAAACGCCCATGTTTTCATGTTTTCTGTGGAAGATAACTGTATCAGATCTTAAAGCATAGGCTCCTGCTGTTAGTCGTCTGTAAAGTGTCAGAATATTTTATTGCATTTATTTCCCCAGGCCCAAAAAAAAAAAAACATCAGAATCTGCATCAGTATTAGATACGAAGCATGAAGAAAAGGAGGCCTGCTGCAACACGGACACTGTTGTTTTAGTGACATCTTGCGTCGACTTAATTGTTAAAGAATCTTTTAATTTTACTCATTTTCTTGGGGTTTGGAGGAACTGTTCATCTCTCCACTGCCAAATGTGAGTGAAGATAGACTTCTGCTTCTGTTAAATTCATCTTTGACTTACTACAGTTACACCTTTGCACAGATGTTGTCCATTGCCTCTATAAATCTGTACCTAATTAACAATAAGTATGTGGAGGCCCACTTTGCGCTTGGGGTGCAATTTTCTGGCTGATCACCAATCTTTAAATGCTGATTTATTTTATTTTTTTCTAACTGACACTGTCAAGTGTTAGATTGTCACATTACACCTTTGATCAATCAGTGCACCTTTACTTTGTGCATACCCGCTACCCCTATTTGTGCTAGGAACCAGAATTTTTTATGGGTGTTTTTCCGCATCTTTCCGCATGTTTTTGAACATATCGCAGACTCGTGAAGCTTCGGCGGCGGGGACTCCACATACCCCTGCCTTCAATCCACCTGGCTAACGTTCGCTGCCTGGCTCACAAAATGGATGAACTGCTGCTTCTTGACGCTAAAAACTCGGTCTTCCACAGATCTTTTCTGCAGTAGCTATAAGAGCAGCTTTGTATTGTGAGATTTTATTGTGAGTGTTGTTAGTTAAAAAGGTTGGGCAAACAACAATTAAAGAGTATAAGTTCAAACTATCAGTGTTTTTAAAGGCAAGGTTAGGAAGGAACAATCTCTTTCTATGGATTCTTCAAAGCAAAGGAAGGAGCATTTTCCTTATGAATAAATCAGAGCAGTGGGTTAGTTGGAAAGTTGGCTTAGAATGAACCGGAATAAAACTGTGCGGCCATCTTCACAGTGTATTTCCAAATCCTGTAAATATATGCCAAACAGATTTCAGTTTAACCAGGACTTACAGTAATGTAATCTTTATTGATACCCTGCCAATAAACCCCTTCGTTAAAATTCACAGGAAAATGACGCCTTGTTCAATGCTGATGGATGCATTAGAGCATGAGCTTACATTTTAACGCAGATTTTCTAAATGTTTGTTCTATTCAAAGGCTTTTGTTATATTAGATGTTTATTAATCACTTTCTTGTTGATTTACAGAACCAGCTCTGAAGACTGGCAGCAGACCAGGGAAGAGTAGAAGAAGTCCTCTGCAGACCCTTTATAAAGGAGACCAGGTGACGACGAATGTCCTGTTTTTATGCTGTGTTGGATTTTTACCAAATGTGACAACCACAAATCTTTGGTGAAATCAACAAAATCTAAATATAGTAAAAAAGTTCACTCATTTTATAATTTAAACTGTATTTTATATTACGTTCATTAAAATTTTTTGCTGGTTACATAGATTGCTTCCATGTTCTAATTTACATTGGAATATACAGGGGTTGGACAATGAAACTGAGACACCTGGTTGTAGACGACAATAATTTATTAGTATGGTGTAGGGCCTCCTTTTGCGGCCAATACAGCGTCAATTCGTCTTGGGAATGACATATACAAGTCCTGCACAGTGGTCAGAGGGATTTTAAGCCATTCTTCTTGCAGGATAGCGGCCAGGTCACTACGTGATACTGGTGGAGGAAACGTTTCCTGACCCCGCTCCTCCAAAAAAACCCAAAGTGGCTCAATAATATTTAGATCTGGTGAATGTTGCAGGCCATGGGAGATGTTCAACTTCACTTTCATGTTCATCAAACCCAATCTTTCACCAGTCTTGCTGTGTGTATTGGTGCTTTGTCATCCTGATACACGGCAGCGCCTTAGGATACAATGTTTTGAACCATTGGTTTGCACATGGTCCTCAAGAATGGTTCGGTAGTCCTTGGCAGTGACCGCCCATCTAGCACAAGTATTGGGCCAAGGGAATGCCATGATATGGCAGCCCAAACCATCACTGATCCCCCCCCATGCTTCACTCTGGGTATGCAACAGTCTGGGTGGTACGCTTCTTTGGGGCTTCTCCACACCGTAACTCTCCCGGATTTTGGGGAAAACAGTAAAGGTGGACTCATCAGAGAACAATACATGTTTCACATTGTCCACAGCCCCAAAATTTGCCGCTCCTTGCACCATTGAAACCAACGTTTGGCATTGGCATGAGTGACCAAAGGTTTGGCTATAGCAGCCCGGCCGTGTAATTATTGACCCTGTGGAGCTCCTGACGGACAGTTCTGGTGGAAACAGGAGAGTTGAGGTGCACATTTAATTCTGCCGTGATTTGGGCAGCCGTGGTTTTTTTGTTTTTTGGATACAATCCGGGTTAGCACCTGAACATCCCTTTCAGACAGCTTCCTCTTGCGTCCACAGTTAATCCTGTTGGATGTGGTTCATCCTTCTTGGTGGTATGCTGACATTACCCTGGATACCGTGGCTCTTGATACATCACAAAGACTTGCTGTCTTGGTCACAGATGCACCAGCAAGACGTGCACCAACAATTTGTCCTCTTTTGAACTCTGGTATGTCACCCATAATGTTGTGTGCATTTCAATATTTTGAGCAAAACTGTGCTCTTACCCTGCTAATTGAACCTTCACACTCTGCTCTTACTGGTGCAATGTGCAACCAATGAAGACTGGCTACCAGGCTGGTCCAATTTAGCCATGAAACCTCCCACACTAAAATGACAGGTGTTTCAGTTTCATTGTCCAACCCCTGTATGGATATACCACCGTTCATTTACATATATTATGAAGTGTATAAGAGATATAACCATATTACCATATATTTACAAAATATAAAAAGCGACATTTACTTCAGTATTATTCAATATATTATAATATATATTGAAAAAATATATTAAAAATACATTTGAAAAGATGGCAATATCAGTTTCATATATTGACACAAGATATGTATAACAGGGCAGGAAGTAAACAGATCAGATGACTCTTGTAAAAAAATCATCAACTTACAATAATAAACACTTCTGTCTTTCTCTAAAAACAAAATGTAAAAAAAATATATTTTTATCAGTTCAATTTGTTAAATTACAAGGCTTTGCAAAGATAGTTTTCCTGCCATTGTTTGTAAAAAAAGCCGTTTGTTTAAAAGCTGTTTATGTTTTTGGTCCTTCTCTCATTCATCTAAAGCAGCTGGAGCTGTCTGGAGCTCAGAAGTCCCTCCAAGGCCGCCGGGAGGTGTTGGAGCAGGCATGTCTGAGCCACACGAAGAAGCGTCGGGTGCTCTCGCCAGAGGACCTCAAACACCTCATTGTGGACGATAAACACGGCCTTATTTACTGCTACGTACCTAAGGTTGGTTTCTATATGGTAAATCCCTGACTGCAGCTGTAGACATCAGGTTTGTGGGCATGAATGAGAGTTGACTGACAGGGCGGAGAATTATGAGCGGAGAGACATAAGCTGTGTGGTCTGTAGTTCTTATAATTGGGGGCTGTTATTCAGCTCATCCTCTGTAATAGACGTAATAGGGAACAGAGAAAACTGAACGGGTTGAAAAATATGTCCCAAACGGAATATAAAGATATCTACGCAGCACCTGGAGGCACTAAATTAAACTTTGTTGCACTTCTACAGACTCCAGTGGATTTTGCATGATATGTCCCCTTTCAGTCATACTGGATGAGGAGCTTCTGCGAAAATTTATTTTTAGGTTTTGCTACAAATTCTCAATTCGGTCTAGTTTGTACTTTGACTGGGCCATTGTCAAATATCAATATTGTTATCTAAACCATTCCATTGTAGCTATGGCTGTTGCAGGTTTTCTTTCTTCCATCTGCTACTTTCCTTTATGGTGGAGATGGGGTGTTCAGGGTGAGGTGCAGCAGTATTAGATTTCAGCCTCACACAACAAATCAAAAAAATAGATCTTGGTTTCATCTACAAACCAGGTGGTAATCGGATTGCGTGTGTAAAATCACCGGAACAGCAGGCGCAAACGTTTTAGCGTGTTTGCCTTCATGAATATGAAAATAAATTATAATGACTTTTTCAAATAAAAGCTGACTTTTAGAAAATGATATTTTGAAATTGCGTAATTATGCGCTCAGAGGCGCCCTGCGCAAATGAACAGAGAGGTGAAATAATCTGGTCAGGGCAGAGGCTGCGATGACGAACCTGCTGTTTTGAATAGCGACGCCAAAAGTTAACAAACTGTAACAGTCCAGAAAAGCAGGAGCAGAACGAACCAGAAGGAAAAAAATCAAAATCAGCAACTGGATCATTCATAATGATGCAGAGCAGCAATCCCTGCATGTTTCAAGCAACAGCAGAGAGGATCTGTTTGCTTTTCCTCTAGTTTCCCTGGAGGCAGCCAGAAGCACACTCATTTAAATATTTTTTTCACCTGTTATCCATTGCACGCACAATGTTTGAAAGTTGGTCCCAACATGCCCACTTACTGCACATTAATTTTTTTTTTTTGCGAAAGCAATTTAGCGCTCCTTATTTGGGATATTTAAAGATTAGGGCCTGTGTGTTTAAAAAAGCTCTGACCAATTTGGTGTGGTGGTCGCCCTGAGAACACTTGTAAAGATGATGGATTATGTCTCCTTTAACTTATGCATGTCTTTCTCTACCTGATTACGTCCAGGTAGCCTGCACCAACTGGAAGCGTGTGCTAATGGTCCTTACCAGTAACGGACGCTACACCGACCCTCTTGCCATCCCTGCCAACGAGGCCCATGTGGCAGGTAACCTCCACACACTCTCTGAGTTCTCGGTGACGGAAATAAACCAGCGCCTTCGCAGCTACCTCAAATTTATTTTTGTGCGGGAGCCCTTTGAACGCCTTGTGTCAGCCTACCGCAACAAGTTCACACGTAGCTACAACACTGCCTTCCACAAGCGTTATGGAACCAAGATCATCCGCCAGCACCGGCCGAACCCTGAGGCTGAAGCCCTGGAGAAAGGAAACAACGTGTCCTTCCGAGAGTTCGTCCAGTATCTCGTAGACCCGCGAACGCAGCGGGAGGAGCCATTTAATGAGCACTGGGAGCGGGTGCACTCCCTGTGCCACCCCTGTCTGATCCACTACGACGTGGTGGGGAAGTATGAAACTCTGGAGCCCGATGCTCAGGCCGTGCTAAGGTTAGCAGCCGTGGAGGGAAAAGTTCAATTCCCAACATCTAGCAAGAGCACCAGGACCGACGGCAACATGGCAGCACGCTTCTTTCAGTACATCAGCCCTTTCTATCAGAAAAAACTCTTCAACCTGTATCGCATGGACTTCTTACTCTTTAATTACTCCACACCGGAGTATCTTAGGACTCGATGATGAGCGGAGACCAGAGGATCACACTTTCCATCCAGACTTTTAAGTGGTTATTAGTTTGCACTTTTTGGATTCTGTTGAAATGACATGAAAATTCCTACCAGTTGGGAGAAACTAACTCTGATCTTCTTCTCAGAGAGATGGTCGGTTTTGAAATGTTCCCCGTTGCTTCAGTACCAACAGACTCATGTAGGCGAATTACAAACTTTTACAAACAATATCTTTTTTTCCATTTTCTGACCTGGATTTTATTTGATCAAACATGATAAAAGTTTGCTTAGACTCCAGTTGATGTTGAGCACCATCATTCCTGCTGTGCCCACTACAATTATATCCTGTTATTGCTTTTTGTTTTGTTGAAAATGAATGAGCCATAACTGAAGGTCAGTGGCTCAGAGGAGCGGGTTCTCCTCTCGCTGGCCATTCTGCTGACTGTGAAGTTTTCCTCACAAGATTGTTTCCGAGCACCTATGGAAAGCCTTTATTTATGTACGTATGTCAGCACAGAGTATTTATTGTTGTATGAAGCGAGGCGTGGAACATAAGTGAAAATAATTTAAATGAACAGATAAGAGGGTTTCTTTTTAAGAAGGGATATTTAAGCCCACAGAGACATTTTTGCTGCATGGCTTTATCAAAATGTTAGAAACTGGATTAAGAAATTATCTTAATTTCCGTCTAATATCAGCATCTGGTAGTCTTCTTCATTTCAGTAAAAGCTAACTATCCAGCGTCTTTCGCTGCCTGTATTTAGCTCTGGGCAGGTAGGCTGAACAAACAACCACATAGCTGTGGTTGTAGCTGCGCCCGGCCCGGCAGTACCCCAGTCAGAGCCGCCGTTGTTAATGGAAACGTCGGCAGATGAAGAGTTAAATTCACCTACAGCCATCTGCACTGCGGCCCCTTGTTCAGCGAATGTGTTGGAATTTCTAGAGGGATAATTTGGAACCTACTATGGGAAAAGGCTTATTAATGGAGTTTACTGTCTTCTGTCCAAATGAGGAAAATTTTACACATCCATGGCTTGTTCTCGGTCTGTAGGTTGTTTTTCACTGCACATTAAAACAAGAAAAATGTCGAAGCTTTTAAGAAGTACAGTTATCACTATACCAGGAAGCACAGCATTCAGAACTTTTTGGTTTGTTTGTCATTGAGTTGCATTGTGGGTACTGTAGGCTCAAAACACTGTACCATAAAGATGGTTCCTCAACTGAGATTTTTGTTCTCTCTTACTTCAGCTGCTCAACTACAGATATCTAAAAATAAATCCCCAGAGGGAAAAATCAGAAAGCTTTAGGAATTTATTTAAAGTAGGAAAATGACTGAAAACCAATTTCTCTTCAGTTACTTTAATTAACTGGAAAATTACTGTTATTTTTGTATGATCAGATTAAAAAGCCGTTTATATGCTGAAAGGTGTCTAGGATCCACAAAATGCAGAAAATACCAAAGCAAAAACATTGCTGGTTTTTTTGGCCTATTGTAGCAATATGGAGGTTGCCATAACAGGACGTTGTTTTGCCACTAAAGCGGTTCTAGATCCAGCTCTCAGCTAGTGCTACAGACAGCACAGAACAGTTTTCTAGAAGAGGATCAGAGTACAGGAAGACACTTTCTGTACCAGCTGCTATGTGTCTCTTTATCCCTTCAAACCAATGTCCTGAATCAGGAGTCTGGTTTCTAAATGCTGTTTGAAACAACAGTCGGTGTGTGTGAATGGTTCAGACAATGCTGACTGGTGTTTCAGATCCTCTGATCAGGGTTTCTGAGCAATGCAGCAGACACGGGTCACTCTCTGTTTCAAATATGAGTTATAAAAACCAGCTGACCTTTTAAAAAAGACATAACCTTGTTTGTGAAAGTCAGCTGAAGGTTGCAGTACCCCACATTCATTAGCCGTGCATTAAAACATTCAGCAAGATCAACAGTAAGCTCATGTTTTATTAATATCAATGTTTTCATTGTCAGGTTTTAAATTAGGCAGATTAATAGTTAAACAATGGACCAAAATTGTAATGGGGCGTGGGTCTCTATGAGTGCGGCTGCAGCTCCTGGTAAAAGTGGTTCTTTTCCTTGGCCCAGCAACGATGCTGAGGTAAATCCAGTTTTTCATCGATAACTGGTGCTATGGCTTACTCGGGCACCAGTCTATTAATGTACCCCTGTGGTCAAAAATTGCTTTTTCGAATGGATACAATTTCAGCACAGTTCTGCAACGGCTAACAAAAGACAAACACAGCTTTAAGGATATATTATTGAATTTCAGATTGACGCTTTCACCAGAGTTTATTAGGAAGCTGTTGTACTGTATGCTAGCGCATCAGAAATGCTGCCAAAAACATAGAATAGAGAATAAAATACTAAATGACCATTTTATGAAAAGCATCAGTAACTATAGCTGAATAATCAGCACCCAGCCTCCATTATGCAAACAAATGAAACTGTCTAGATTTAACCGACCCAGTTGGAGCTGTTCTGCTTTGTTTGTTTTGTTTTTTATTTTATTAAAATGTTCTGGGTTGTATATTGTGGGTTTTGGTTGTCATTACAGACTTGAAAAGTTCCACATTTACGCCACTCTTACTGTGCTGTGTATTTTTTTCCTTAGTTATTTTTTTAATGATTTTTATGGTCATGTAAATTTAAATGCAACTGTAGTTGCCACAACAGTTCCATTATAAACTTAGCTTTAAAGGATTTGAAAAAGTGTTTGCTCCCTAATGGATTTCTACTTTTTATGCTTTTTGTGGCACTTAAATGTTTCAGATCATCAAACCTGTTTTCCTGGAGTCCCACAGTCTTAGAAATAGTTTTGTTAACTCTTTCTAGACTGATGGATGTCAATGACTTAGGGTTAGGGCTTAGGCTTAACCCCTCTAACCATGTTTTTTTAACTGTGTTTAATTTTTTTCTGATGATCCAATCTTTCAGCCTTCAGAGAGGTTCATTTTGAATTATTTCTTAGATCTGCAGGTCAGGTGAAAATCAGGCCTGGGTTTGACTTGTGAAGTTGAGATCAGCTTTCTAAAAAATGTACTTTAATTACAGTTAATTCATGAATTAACAAGGTACTTTTACCCAGAGGGCCAGGTTGGTTCAGATAGCACCACCGTATGGTTGTTTTAACATTGGAACATCACTTGTGGAGAGAAGGATGTTTGGGTTTCCCCCCTGAACCTGCTAGCTGCGCGACCTGACCTCCAGGTAAGTGGGTGGATGGATGAAAGTGGTTTGGTTCATTATCACAGTGAATGTCCATCTCTCTAGACAGATATTTGCACCTCTACTTTTAACATTAAAGGATGGGGGAACTTTGGTGCTGAGAGGCTTTACTCAATGAAAAATATTAATTCATATTCAACACAATACAACTACCAGCGTCTCTGAGTAACTTCATATTTATTAGTCTTTAACTGAGGATGAAACAAATTACCAGGGTACAAATTTAGCCCAGAGAAAGGCCCTGATAGGGAGGTAGCTATTTCACCATTGCCAGGCCTTTGTAGAGGCAAAGGTGCCAAACATTTGAAATGTGTTGAATTTATTTCAACAATTTAATGCTGTCATATTTTAAACACGTCCTCAGTGGCTATTTTATGGTAACTTTGACTGGATGATTTACTTACTCTTTCTCCACAGATAGTTGTAAACAGGTGACATTGGTTTAAAATCTATTACAGTTAAAGTAATACTTTAGTTTTATGTGTGGTCTATGATCCTTTGGTAATAATTCAGTTTCACAGAGTTAACAGTGAAATTACCCAAAGTTTGCAGCTAGAACATCCAGTTTTAAACCCAACCAGAGCCGCCTCTTTCTCCTGCCACCTCAAAAGCGAATGAACAAGAAGTGTGTGTTGGTGATGTCCTTGCATATTTGTTACAGGTACACTGTTCCATGGACTTTGCAGTGACTCATTATAACTTATTTCAAACCACATACATTTTTCTTTATTTGACCTGGATCTCAGTTTTAACAGGCAAGAGGAAACTCACATTTAAGGATAGAGGTTGTGCTGAGAAATAAACAAAAAAAGAGACTTTTTAAACAAACCTAACCCTCATCATAAGGTGTGTTTTATTAAGTTACAGTAACAGTGAAAATACACACTTTCTACAGTTCTGGATTTTACCTACTTGTTTAATCTCATATAGGTGATGGTGGCAAAGTAGCACACCCAACAGACATTCGGTTTTTATTAAAACAAAACTGTTTACAGGTTAGACATGACACAGCATTGGTATAGATGCAGAGGTGAAACCATTTTAAAAGGCCTTATCTCATTATACGTCAGTGTCAACACTGAAATTCATTCAAGTTTTGTCTACGGAAAGCAAACACTGATGCAACATTCCAAACATTTTTACATGAACAAAATGAGATTTAAGTAATGACACACTTAACATTCACTTTGATTTTAAGGCAGGTTTATACTACTGGTAAGTAGAGATGCACCGATCAGGCTTTTACCGACCCGTAGCGATTTTCAGATTCCTTTTAGGACTGACCTGCCAATTCTGACTTCGGTCACTTCCAGTTTTCTGTTTTAGGACTATAGCACATAGTTATTTGTGTAGACCTTTTTTTTTTTTTAAATCAACGATTTAATGTATCAAACGCTGATTATAACAGTAAAAATGTTCTGGCGGTTCCTTAATAGAGGTAGTAACTTTGAATCCAACAGAAAATGAAGGGATTACAAAATTATCCCTATTCATTAATGAAACATCTCCATGACCTTGGTCTGATTTGTACTAAAGAGAAAACAAAAACGTCCATCAGAGAATATTCTTTTTTTCTAAAAAATAAATAAAATGTATTTTTTTTTTACATTTCAATTCATGTTTCCTAGTTTGCTGTGCTTCACCTGCCAGTTACTGATCAGAGACGATCAGGGAAATATTGGCCAATTTCAATCACTGGCTGTGACTGACTGGTGCATCGCTACTTATAATACAAATGTGCAAGTTAAATATCAGACAATCATACATTGTTCTAAGAAACAGAGCTGGATGGTAAACCACATCTAAAAAGGTAAAAATCCCAAAAATGTATTTAAAAAACTTGTTTTGTTTCTCACAGTTTAATAAAAGTGAAACAGCTAAACAACATATGTAGGCCTAGTACATGTTGTTAAATATTTACGTGTAGATTTATTCAGCCAACCCTAAATTGCTCATTGGTCTGTTAACTTTGAAAGTATACCGTCAGCAATGTGGGATCCCAATTTGAAAATTTGTTACCCCGATTATACCGGCAAGTGGTCACTTTTTAGCCTAATTTAGCAGTTAGCTCAAGAATGCGACTTGCTTTATTCAAACTTTAGAAGAAAATATTTTTATTTTGTGCACAAACTGAGATATGTGGTGCCTGAAATCTTGGGTTAAAGATTAAGCTAATCAGGGCTACACGGTGTTAGGGAAACGTGATTGTAATGTTATTGTAACATTATATTTTCCTCACGTTTATCTTTCTCTTCTGCCATCACTGTCTGAGTGTTAGCATGGCCACTATCATCTAAAGTTGCCGTGTTGCATCAAGAACAGACAGAGACCATCCACCAGTGTGCAGACCATGAACACATGGCATAAATCTGTATGCTTTTCATCCGTTTTATGACAGCACCTTCCAAAGCTATTCATATTTCAAGAGCTATGAAGCAATTTTCAAGTCTTGGAAAAACAAAATGCATAGAAATAGGTATGAACTTTGACTGGGCCATTTAAACACACTAATCTGCTTTGGTTTAACCTAAAACTGCACGTTTGGAAAATATGACATTGCGATGTTACTGTTCAGTACTGCAATGACAATTGCATTTAATCCAGGCTCTGCTCCCTACTTTGTCTTTTCCTTCATTATGATGTGACCACCATTCTTCCTGAGCTTGACCTTCAATGCGATCTAGTCCAGGGGCCTTATGTACGAAGTATACTTGCGTACAAAAATCTTGCGGCGTCATGTTTTGGCATGTACATAAATAAACGTTGCGTAAAAGTGTGCGTAAATCAATGCAAACTTTTGACCTGCCGTGAAAATGTGCGAAAGCCACGCAAACGTTTTCAATCGACAATAATAAACTACAGAGAACTAAAACTCACCTAAATACACTGAAATATGACTCTGTTCTGTTTTATTTAATTCCTGGAGCATCAAACCTGATGTTTTTTCATGAGTTTGAGCTTTTATGGTTTAAACCAGAGTGATGAATCACATATAGCCTCATAAAATAACGTAATACACCTCAGAAAATGATGGAGACAACCTCATTCGGGTATAAACTGTGAAACGTCATCTGTTTCTGTCAACTGTAGATGGAAATGCGCATCGGTCTGTGCGCTGAGGAGCATAAAATGCATGTGAATCATCTAAAGGGCACTTTAATTCTCACTGAACAGAAAACTGTGTCGGATCACCAGAGTAATTCCTAACAAGTCAGGTTTGATGATTTCTATGGTGGACAAGCTGGAGATAATCACACATGTCCATAAATAGCTGGGTAAAGTTAGGTGTTACTGTGGAACGGCATGCATGGCTTATCTAGATTGCGCAGGGCAATTATTTTAGAACTCTGCACGTAGCTGGCCTCAGTGTTACAGAGGGAAACCAGGAGGAACCGTGCGTAGCCGGTGCCAGTTCCTTTACTGGCAGTTTTCAGAGGGAGCTGACTGACAGGTCGGGTATTTAACAGTCATCTGGTAGCCGGGCCATGGCAGCCATATGTCGGCCTAATGCAATGGCAATTTGGCTTCCTCAGCTCCTTTATACCATAATAATTATAAGTGTTGGGAACAAATCTCAAGCAGACTCCGTGAGCGATAGCGACTTCTAGGTGATTTTCTATTTTTTTATGTGGCATCCTGAATGGTTTTAAATATTTAAAGTACTTTAGTGTTTGTGGTGACTGTCTTCCTAGTAGAAATATGGGAGGCATATTCATGTCATTATAATGATCAGCATTGCAGCAGCTAGAGTGCCGTGTGGATTTGATGCAGACATTGTAGAACTAAACGGCTTCGAGCCGACAACCTTTTCATTTTAAGTCAGGTTTGAGTCATTCAAGAAGTTGTTGAGTTGCTGTAATTCACTATAAACATCCCTCATGGTGTGTAGACATAGTCTCTTTTTCCCGCTGACTGGAGCCGGTTCTTTGACTGTCATAGCACCGTTGCCATGGTTATGTGGACTCGTGATGGGTGACTTCCTGCTATTTATTCTACTTTGCATATGTATTTAGAGGCGGGGACCGGGCGGTCCAGGTGCCACGTGCAGCTACGTCAAATCCACCGCATATGGGATGTATGAAGGCAGCGTGTGCGGTGACATGTCTACGCACAGTTTCGTACACGAGAACTTCCACCCCAGTTTGAACTAGTTTGCTGGCTCTTAACATATTTTCCCATCAGCTCTCTGGCATCCCTAACTGTAATGGCTAAACAAATATAAACTAGTTTGTGCTGATGTATCTCGATAAAATACAGAACGGGATCATTTTGAGTCATTTCACTGTAAAAACCCATTTGATTCAACACATGACTAACAGAAAGAACTCATTTGTATGACTAAGACTGACAAATATTTGGCGATATGTTTATACATTTCCAGGTTCTATCATCCAGCCCTGCTTACAAAGACACATTTGTGCTGGTACAACACAACCTTAGTTGTGGTCTAATTCTCACAGTATTACAGTTAACAGACAGACCCCACACTGCAAGGTTAAGTGAAATATACTGCAGCAGCACAGCAGTGTAAATCGGTGTCACATTAAAAGCTTGTAGCAAAGCACGAGTAACACTAATGTACCTCATTGTAAACCTTTAGTCACCAGGTAAGACAGGTTGTTTTCGTATCTCAGCTTTGCCAGATGTGTGGTGCATGTCTACCTTTATGGATCTCATTAAGTTCCTGTGTTAAGGTTAGAGCTTTCACATCCACTGTTTCTGAATTGTGGCCATTTTTTTATACCTGATGAAAAAGTTTTCTAGAAAAATATTCAGCTGCTCCTCTTTATTTTTCCCAGATAAGCAATTCTTAATCTTTACTGGTAGTTTTAGAATCGGAGATATATCACACATACCTGAAAAATGTATCAATCATTGTGTTCTAATGATTTTCATTAAAGTTACAGTTTAGATTAATCTAATTCAAGTCTGCATTCATTCATCAATGGTGGTGATGCAGCTGTTGAATACACAGAGGAGACAACAACATGGAGATAGACGGAAATACCAAGAAGCAAAGTCTTACGGTCGGAGGCTGAGATCTACAAAAATAACTCAACACTAAAACTTGTGCAAATACTGTAATAAAAAGCGCACTAAAAAGCTCCTTTACATATTTATTGTTTTTGCTTACTTTGTCACAATTAAATGTTTCAGATCATCAAACTAATTTCAGTAATCAGACAAATAAAATGTTAGTAAATACAAAAGTTTTAAAATTTTGATTTCATTTATTAGAGAAAAAATATCTATGTGAAAATCTCTTGTAAAATCATAAATTAAAGGTGATTTTGACAGCATGACGTAGGCTAAAATATGTCCAAACGTACAAACCGGATTCCAAAAAAGTTGGGACACTTAACATAGTGAATAAAAACTGAATGCAATGATGTGGAAGTGCCAACATCTAATATTTTATTCAGACAACACTCAACAGACGTCTGGGGACAGAGGAGACCAGTTTCTCAAGTTTAGAAATAGGAATGCTCTCCCATTCATGTCTAATACAGGCCTCTAACTGTTCAATCGTCTTGGGCCTTCTTTGTCGCACCTTCCTCTTTATGATGCGCAAAATGTTCTCTATAGGTGAAAGATCTGGACTGCAGGCTGGCGATTTCAGTACCCGGATCCTTCTCCTACGTAGCCATGATGTTGTGATTGCTGCAGAATGTGGTCTGACATTATCTTGTTGAAAAATGCAGGGTCTTCCCTGAAAGAGATGATGTCTAGATGGAAGCATATGTTGTTCTAGAACCTGAACATAGTTCTCTGCATTAATGGTGCCTTTCCAGACATGCAAGCTGCCCATGCCACAAGCACTCATGCAACCCCGTACCATCAGTGATGCAGGCTTCTGAACGGAGCGTTGATAACAACTTGGGTTATCCTTGTCCTCTCTGGTCCGCATGACATGGCGTCCCAGTGTTCCATAAAGAACTTCAAATCGTGACTCATCTGACCACAGAACAGTCTTCCATTTTGCCACACTCCATTTTAAAAGACCCCTGGCCCAGTGCAAACGTCTGAGCTTGTGGAGCTTGCTTAGAAATGGCTTCCTCTTTGCACTGTAGAGTTTCAGCTGGCAACGGCGGATGACACAGTGGATTGTGTTCACTGACAATGCTTTCTGGAAGTATTCCTGAGCCCATTCTGTTATTTCCTTGACAGTGGCATTCCTGTTTGAGGTGCAGTGACGTTTAAGGGCCCGGAGATCACGAGCATCCAGTAGTTTTACGGCCTTGACCCTTACGCACAGCGATTGTTCCAGATTTTCTGAATCTTTTGATGATGTTATGCACGGTTGACGATGATAACTTGAAAGTCTTTGCTATTTTACGCTGGGTAACACCATTCTGGTATTGCTGCATCTTTCTGCACAACAATGGTGGAATTGGTGATCCTCTTACCATCTTGGCTTCAGAGAGACACTGACACTCTGAGAAGCTCTTTTTATACCCAATCATGTTGTCAATTGACCTAATTAGTGTTCATTGGTCTTCCAGCTGTTCGTTATATGCTCAATTTCCTTTTTCCAGTCACTTATTGCTACTTGTCCCAACTTTTTTGGGATTTGTTGACGCCATGTAATTTTGAAACAACATATTTTTCCCTTAAAATGATACATTCTCTCAGTTTAAACTTTTGATCTGTGATTTGTGTTCTATTCTGAATAACATATTTGATGTTGGCACCTCCACATCATTGCATTCAGTTTTTATTCACAATTTGTTTAGTGTCCTAACTTCTTTGGCATCCGGATGGTAACACATCATGCCTCGACTTAAAGAAATCCGAGAACAGTCAAAGGTGTAGCCTTTAGGCTCTTTTGTTATTAGACACACAATTGAAAAAACGTCCGTCTTCATCAGAGGTGTCACTAGATGGTACGTGATGTGTTCAAATCAGCTGTTGTTCCCTGAGGCGCACCTGCCTGTTAATATAATGATATATAATGGTTCTGGAGTGTCCTAGTCAAAGTGTTGACTTAAATCAAAACCTTAAACAGGCCGGTTATTGTCAAAAACCATGATGTTTGTTTTACCTTAAATGGCAACAGAAGAACTAATGTATAAAATACTGAAACCTCTATTCAGTTGCTGTAAAGGTAGTGACATATGTAGACTCGTTTTCAGGCTTCACAGTGTTTTGGAAAGAGATGGAAAATGTTAAATTCAAATGAAACAGAGAATAATGACAGAACAAAAAACTAGTTACATGCAATTTTGAGTAGCTCGGGAAAGCTTCGTTGGTAGCTACGTTGTGATGGGATTACCCTTGAAAATTGTAAAAAAAAAAAAAAAAAAAAAAAAGTGTTCCAGTCTTTGAATCTTCAAGCTTCAATTGGCAACTTAGATGTGAAAAGGTCATGACAGAGCAGTTAGAGAATGACTGAACAAGTACGGCTTGTTTGGAAAGGTTGCCAGGAGAAAGCCTTTGTGCTCTAAAGAAATAACGAGAACATTACAGCATGAAGTTCCGTCTGATTAAAACACCAAACCTCTGGAACAATGTTCCACAGACAGTGTTTACCCTAAAGTAAGACTGTTTGGCCATAACCAAACACAACATATATTATACAACTGTTAAGCACAGTGTTGGAGGGGTGATGGTGATGGCTAAAGCCGAGACATGCAATTATCAATTAATGTTGTGTATACAGAAGAGAATCCAGTCCTCCACAGCAAGGCCCTAATCTGATAAAGTCATCACTACTTGAAGTCATCACTCCCAACAGTGCTTCTACAAGCTATTGAATCTTAGGGTGTGCTTAGTTTTTCAAGCTCGGCTTTTCCATTTTGGAGTCACTTTCTTTAGTAAATAAATAAATCTAGACAAATGTTGGAATCTGCCTTTGGGCTGCAAGGTGGAGAAGTGCTTAGCACTGTTGGCTTGCAGCAAGGTTCTGGGTTTGAATCCTGGCCTGGGCTCTTTCTGCACGAAGTTTGTATGTTCTCTCTGCTCATGAGGGAGTTCTCTCTGGGTACTCTGGCTTCCTCCCTTGGACTCTCAGTCCAAAACTCTTGGTCTCTCTAAATTGCCCTTAGGTGTGTGTGTTTGCATGCAAGTTTGTTAATCATGTAAGCCTCTGTGTTGCCCTGTCATGGACTGGCGACCTCTCCAGGGGTGTACCCGCCTATCGCCCAATGACCCCCCCCATTACAGTAAAAATGTTATTTAAAGGTGTACTTTCTTTTCACTATGATCATTTATGCTCATCAATGCGTAGAAGAATGGTTCATAGCTTGACACAGTTCGGTTGGCAGACCAAGAATGTATGGATGACCTGGAGAACTACAGTAAAATTAACTAAAATCACCTTGTTTAGTTATTTTGCTTCCAATCCTATCTGATCTCCTGTCATCAGAGATCAGTAATTATTTATTTTTGGAGAAGAGGCAACATCGCTGTCTGTGCACGAGAGAGCATTCACTGTAAAACAGCGCCTTACTAATTTAATACCTAATTACCAATTTACTTTTGTATCTTCTATTAGCAGTTAGCATGATTAGAACTACTGATTGGCAACAACAGTCTCAGTGAGTATTTCCTAGAAGATTTTGACCTTTTAACTCTGTGGTTCCAAAAAGACTGCCAGCGTCTCCAAACCAACAGAGATTGAAAACTTAAAATAATCAATAAGCCACAACTTTGTTGAAATACGTTTTGGCTATCAGTTGCTCCAAAACAACAAAGAATTTCATTTGTGATTGGTTTAAATTGCTAAAGTCAGCTAAAACAGGCAGTGTATGTCTGATCAGCTGTTCACCATCTACCACTCCTAGGACTTTCATGGTAATATGACATCTTTCTATCGCAGGTAAGAAAACTATTACTAAAAATAACTTTAAAGAGCCTCGATTCAAACAATCCAAAATACCCCTTTAAGGATGTGTACACGTAGAGTTGAAAGCAATACAACTACTGCTGGAATCAGGCCAAGGGAGAAGAGCGCACAGAAAAATTGGTTCCAGGTCTGGCTGTGCTGGTTCCTAAATGTTTTCATACCGCCGATTGAACACAGCATGTTATTATGTGCCAAAGATCATGTATATTCACCAAATATGAGGAGGAAGAAAGCGATACTGTGGTTGAGTTGCGAAAATTTGGTCTCAGTTGATACTGACTGGAGAGCAGTGTGGCGGCCTTTCACATGGCTGTCAAAGTAAATTCCAAAACAAAATGTTAGGTTTCTGATCAGAGCATAGACACATGATTCTTTCTGACTGGAACTGCTGCGTTCAAGTTCAAACACATTTAACTGGAGCGCAAGTTGCAGGTCGCAATACATATACACTAATGAGTTTTAAAGACTTCCTATGTAAAATCGGCCTAAAGCTTATTATTCTTGTTATTTTACTGACACTAAAATAGGTTAAGCTGTGTATCTTTACTATGGTAACAACCTTCACAAAGAAGATGGTGTGTTCACTGATCGAAAAAAAAAAAAACGTATTTTTGAGTTTCCGACTGGCTAGCCTTTGGTCACTGCTGGTCAGGATGAAAAAATGGCAATGGAGGTCATCAGCTGATTTCTCTGTGCAGCTCTTTCAGTTATAGAATAGACTGACAACAAATTGTTTTGATTTGATTTTGATCATTCTTAGTGGTAAAGGTAAATTCTGTGAATAGTAATGGAGATAAGAACCTTTAAAAAAAGATAACGAAACATCCCCCATCTACTTCACCTAATGAGCACCATCATGATGCAAACTCCGAACTCTTCACTCACTTTAAATCCCAGCTAGTGTTCTGTATATCAGCCTGTGCGTTCTCCAGCACATATGGTTTAGGTGATGCCCACTTAAAAATGAACACTGAAAGTCTCTTTTTAAGAATACCTAACCTCCAACTGAAGACCAGAAACAGACCAAGTGACCCAGCTGATGCTCCTCTGGCAAACAGAGGAATCAAACTAAAATGCAGTAAGTGCAGGAAATCTATCAGCATGTAAACGAGCTATGACAGATGCTATCTCAAATAAAGGACTGAAACAAGGCAGATTATGGAGGTGCTACAGTGTGAAAGTAAAGGTTTGGTTTGAACCGGCTCTGTGATAAAGATAAAAAAAACCTCTAAAACTTGTTTTAGAAGACAGAAAAAGTGGTGCAATAAGACAGGTGTTGTCTCAGGGTTCAGAGATTAGCGGGAAAAATGTCACATGCTCAAACTCTGAATCAGTGAGACGCAGCGGAAACAGAGGGCCAGGAACCCAGTGCCCAGCAGGTCCCCCAGAGCTGTCAGGTAGGGGATGGAGAAGTTATCGGGGTCCAGACTTCTTCTCCACATCAAACGGACAATGAGATCAGCAACATAGAGAAGGATGGCCACCTGAGAAGAAATCAAGGGAGAGCTGAGCTGGCTGTGATTAGGAAATTAATAAGTGAGGATTAAAGTTAGTAATAACAGTGATTCAATTCAATTCAAAAATACTTTATTTATCCCAAAGGGAAATTGAATGTTGTTGTGGCTCATATACAGGTTTCTTCAAAGAGCTCTTGTAGATCCTGATGGCTGTGGGCAGGAAAGATCTCCTGTAGCGCTCTGTCTTAAAAGCACATCTGAAGAAGCCTCAGTTGTTGTAGGACAGTCTCATGAAGAGGATGCTCAGGGTTCTCCATAATGTTCTTTATTTTATGAAACATCGTTCTTTGTACAATGATCTCCAGAGGCTCCAGAGGAGTCTCCAGACCAGAGCCAGCCTTCTTTATCAGCTTGTTGAGCTTTTTTAAGTCCCTGGCTCTGATGCTACTTCCCCTTGTAGACAGCTTCACAGTTGCATCTCCATTCCAGTCTGTTGAAGCAGGTGTATGATGGCATCTTCAACTCCAACTCCACAGCAATAAGAAAACTGAAGGGAGTACTGATATATAATTTTTTGCTTACTCAGGTGGGCCAACAGCAGTCTCTCTAGAACGTTCATGATGTGGGATGTCAGGGCAACAGGTCTATAGTCATTGAGGACTGATGGTGAGTTTTCTTTGGTACCAGAACAAGACAGGAGGTCTTCCACAACACTTTAACCCTCTTCTGGGCCAGGCTAAGGTTGAAGAGGTGCTGCAGAATCCCACAGAGTTGCTCTGCACAGGACTTCAGGACTCTAGGGCTGATACGATCTGGACCTGCAGGCTTATTCTGGTTCAGTCTTTCCAGTTGTCTCTTCACCTGACTTCTTTAGACACACAGGTGGAAGGGGGAGGCAAAGGAAGCATCAGTATCTTCTGATTTGGTTGAAGACAAACAGGTAGAAGCAGAAGGGTCCATGGCTGACGTGAAAGATGCACAACAAATATGGGATTGAAATACATGCCTTGCCAATGTATTGATTTAGTTACGGCTACAGGTTTCTACCAGCTTTCACATCCACGGACTGAAGTATTTACTCTTCACAAATTATCTCAAACTTGGGGTGGGCGATATGACAATCTTAGATTTGGATTTTCTAATATAAAGGATTAGAAATTGTTAAGCTGCAAAAGCAGAGAGATTGTAAGGCACATTCTATGCATTTCAGTTCTATGCTTATTATAAGACGCTTAAGTTTCGTTTTCCACCTTTTCCTTAAACTTGAAAACAAATTATAGAGCTGGAATGAAACATTTGGTAGTTTTAATAATTAGTAGTAGTACAGTATTAGTATAGCTAGTTGTGTTTTTGTTAAAATTAACTAATACATTTGATTACTAGATGCATGCTAGAGGTGAATGGATGAACTGGTAGGCTACAAATGAATTGCCCATTGGAATTAATAAAGTTGTCTGAATCTAAATCTTGTTCAAAATAAAGTTACTTTTGTAAAACTTTAACAACCACACTCTTACCGCACATTCAAGTTTTTGATCATCCATCAAATGCATCGATTCAGATGTTTCACAGCAGATGTGAGAGCAGGAGGCAGTGAAAGTAAGCCAGGGTTATTAAAACACCACAGAGCACAAGTTTTGGACTTTACAGCTGCACAATGAAGACTTTTTAAAGATGTTTTGTTTCACTACAACAGAGGGAAACTACCAGAGTTGCTACTAGTATCATATAAGCTAATTGTAAGTAGGTAAACAATAAGCTGGATGTCTGGTTTGTCTGTTTAACTGGTTACAAGCTTGTCAGATGAAGAACCAGCATTGTAGCTGAGGGTCTGATGATGGTCCACGCATTTATAGCATCACGGTGGTAAACCTTCACAATAAGAGCTTTAAGCAGGTAGATGGCAGTCTGATCCTAATAGCATGGAGCTAATTAAAATCATTCCCAATATCCTCTCTGCTAATAAAACACAACAGTCTCATGTCTTTTGCAGCCTCTAACAGGTTTTCTTTCAGCTTTACCTTGCTGCCACTACCAGGCAGCATCATGGGATAGTGTGTTCAGGGTGATGAGTATGATCAGTTCTCAGCCACACAGGGTTTTGCAAGTAGACCAAAATATCAAAACTTTCTCTTCTCTGATCAGAGTACAGTCCTCCATGGTCACAGTGTCTCCTATGTGACTTGTGATTTACTTCAAATGGGACTTCTTTTGTCTTTCTTTCTACTTCTCTTTCATAAAGGCCATAATTGTTCTGTGCTGATAGTTGTTAGCAGATTCTCCCACCTGAGATATGGATCTCTGCAGCTCCTCCAGATGTACATTTGGTCTTTTGACTGTTTCTCTAATAAGTACTTAGAGTTTAGGTGGACAGCCATGTCTTGGTTGCTTTGGAGTTGCTTACTTTGAATCCTGCTTGAACTTATCCATAACTTTCACCCTGACCTGTCTGCTGTGTTCCTTGATCTTCATGATGCTGTTTGTTCACTAATGTTCTCTAACAAACCTCTGAGGCCTTCACAGAACCGCTGGATTTATACTTAGATTAAATTTTACTCAAGTGGACTCTATTTACTAATTAACCGTTGCCTGGAAGCAGTTAGTTGCAGTGGGTTTTATTAAGGGGTATCAGAGAAAAGGGGCCTGAATACATATGTCCGCCACACTTTTCAGGTTTGTTTTTTTTTATCTCCAAAGCATTTTAAAAAGCATGTTTAAATTTTTCCCTCTTTCCTCTTTGTGTTGGTCTATCGTAATCATTCTACACAAAACACGTGTAGGTGTAAATGTGACAGTATGTTAAAAAGTTTAATCTGCGTTAATGTTTTTGCAAGGTGCTAAAGTTCAAATGATTAAAGTATTTGTTTTTTGGAATAAAGTATAGAAGTGGTTGGAAAGCTTAACATTAGTTCAAAGTTACTAATAAATCATTGGGCTTAAGGACAAAAAGCTAAAATACAACCAACAATAAATATGTCACTGAAAAATAAAGCTTATCTTTCCTGACATTGGAGCAGAACAGTTATATAGTTAGAGAGAGCTGCTGTTTGTCTGCCAGCCAGTGAAACTAAAGAAATCATTCACCGTTCCCTGAGATTTATTACCCACACATCAGATAACTGAAATTGCCTACCAGTCACTGTATGTGTTGAAACTAACTGAGGCTGTTTTAGGTTCAGAATGTGGTTGTCACGATACGAGAAGTTCTGGTCTGATCTTGAACAAACACCAACACTGGGCACCAGTCGCCTCACATTTGGGTAACAGGTGGTGGCGGCCACTTTTATCAGGCTGCGAAAACTCTGTGATGTACCCTCACATGGCTGCTCCTCACTGTTTGTGTGCGAGCAACATCAGGGCAAGCTCCGGTTCAGGGAGTTCATGAGAAATCTTTTTGGCGTACAGATGAGTGGAAATTTTGATGCTCATTTCAGGATCCATTAATTTGGATGTGAACGCAGAATAATCTCAAATCCCACACCAGGTCCATATGACATCAGGAGCAACCTGTGGCTGACACATGCTAGATATGTGTCATAGAGGACGGTTGGAGCTCCTTATCAAAAGGGAAACATGGTTTTGACACAGGATAAGGGAAACATTCCTCTGAAGGTTAGACCCATCAAAACAAAAGCACAAACATTGCAGAAAAATCTCATTCTGTTGCAACGACACAGTATAATAGAGGTGACAGTGTGGATGAGCAGAAAGGGGAACCCTTCATGCTATATAATATGCAACAGTAAAACTTGAAAACAGTTACGGGTGTTATGTTGAATAATATTTTGGTGACATCCAATGACAGGAGCTGATTAAATCATTTAAAAAATATTTCAACATCCTGTGTACGAGGTCTACTTGAATGCCCTTTGATGTTATCCATGGTCGCCGTCAAGAACTGTTTAGAACCCTGAAAGCAATGCAGAACTAAGGAGGAAACATGTCAACTGGACACGTCGACGGTTTCTTATCAGAGTGGGGTGTGGTTCTGATGCAGCCATGGTGTCACTATATTATGACGTTCACATGCATGCAGAACAATTCCTGGATCACATAGGCCTGATGGATTAAATGTTAGAATTAAATTCTGACCTGGGACACCTTCTTCCATTTTGTATTTTTGATCAAAATTGATATAAAAAACAAGGGCTTTTTTCTATCAAATTCAAAAACAACTAATAAAATAAGCAGTGCCATTTTTGCTTTTTTATCAATTTTTGTCAACTGAAAATAGAAAAAACAAATGATGCATAGCTTATTCTGAACTAAATTCACAGCCGTTTTTGTCCATTTATCACTTAATTCATTCATCTTCTATGCCGCTTATTCCATAGTGAGTCACGGGGGAGCTGGTGCAGTCTACGGCCGAGAGGCAGGGTACACCCTGGACAGGTCACCAGTCCATCGCAGGGCAACACAGAGACATACAGGACAAACAACCATGCACACACACTCATTCACGCCTAAGGGCAATTTAGAGAAACCAATTAACCTAACAGTCATGTTTTTGGACTGTGGGAGGAACCCAGAGTACCCAGAGAGAACCCACGCATGCACGGGGAGAACATGCAAACTACATACAGAAAGACCCTCGGCCGGGAATCGAAGCGAGGACCTTCTTGCTGCAAGGCAACAGTGCTACCAACTGCACCACCGTGCAACCACCATTTATCACATTTAGTTTTTCACCCGTTAGTATACTGACTGTCTTCACTTGTTTGCCACCAAGCCTTTGCCATGTTATTCTATTCTTATTTTGTCTTTGCTTATATAAACAGCATTTGATTCTGACTAAAGTCCCAAACGAGCTGCAGTCAATCACATATTTTCCTGCTTTTATTATAAGAAAACAAAATGACTCTGAAATTTCTTCTAAACGGTGGTCCATTGGGACTACTTTTAGAATCTTTTAAGTAGGGATGGGTACTGAATTCGATACTTTTATAGGTACCGGCCGGATTCTGTTGGTACTATCGAGTACCTATTCATGTAAAATCAAACCATACGTTTAGGTACCATGTTTCGGTATCCTGACACTGAGGAAGTGGAAGAGTGGGCCATTTTCCATGCCGGACATGAACACAGCATTGCACTCACAAGAGCGTAATGATGTCAGTAGCCGCCGGTACCGTCAATAAAGCAAGCATGGCTGCTAGAAGGTGATTGAAAGTATGGCTCCACGTTTTATGCTCGGTGCAATATTTGTGACGTAAAGTGCAAGGTCAGTGTGGAGCGGGCTCGGCTCATGCCCGTGAAAGTTGACATTTTAGTGTTCTTGAAAAAGAGGGAACACAGATAAGCAGTATGTTCACATTCAAGAAGTTTGCTTCACTTTCATTTGTAGTTTGTGATACTTCAATTTGTATAATAGTATACCTTTATTTATTTTTACTCCATCCTCTTTTGCTCATTTGTTTTAAACTTATTTGTCCTCCATGGACACCTATCACAAAATCTTTCCAGAAGGGAGAGGAAAGGAATAGGCATTAGTGAAGCTGGGTTTTAATTTGTGCATTATTTAGAAAAAGCACTGCGTAGTTAGTTAAGGGTTTTCATGTTGAAGAAATATGTGAAACATCTGCAGTGTTACAATACAAACAGCTAGATGTTGTTTTGATATATTCGTTAAAGTTTATATATTTTCCAAATAAATATGTTCAATTGAAAAATTTTGAGATTTAATTATTAAAAGAACAAACATTTCTTACCTCATAAACACACAAAAGTACAGAAAATTGGTACCGTTAAGTACTGATTCCCAGGTGCCGGGCATTGGTACCGTATGTGCAAGGTACCCATCCCACCTTTTAAGGCACTACAAGGTTGGTGTTTTCCCATAATAAAATTACTATTCTGTTCAAGCCAAACAACTGAAAAAAACATTGAATCTTGTAAATTAAAGACAACATCTGTGGTGTCATTTCAACTGAAGACCTGCATGAAGGAATGATTTTATAGAGTAAATCTAGAACCTAGTTTAAAGAAGGGAAAACCAGCGCTCCAAAGGCATTTGGTTTTAGGACAGTAGGACCCGTTCTGAAGGAGATCAGGGAAGGGTTCACAAGGAAACAGGCTGCTGTGAAATGGTACCTCAGGGGCCCTGCTAGGGGAGACCCGTCAGCATGGATCAGCTGGAGGAAATTTGATATTCAAGTCAGAAGAAAATGTAGGACAGTACTTTGGCCTGTGCACTTCTGCACAATATTGCACTAGCCAGTTGGGTTTATTTGATGCTGTGCAGCATGATGAGCTGATTTGAGTCTGCAGGCTGCCATACAGAGACAGGAACTAATCCAGAACTTCTAAAATGTGATTGTTTAGCAAAAATGAGACTTTACGCAGCATCTGCTAAGGCTTCAGGCTTTCTATTTGTCTTTTATCAGGGAGAAATAAATCTTGTTTTCTGTCTTTGGTTCATTCATGTTGCATTCTAAAGGCAAGGGTGCTAAAACTTTATTTAAAAAAAAATAGGATGTAGTATGTAAATAATGACCGTTTCCTGCCATCAGATATTTTGACACCTGTGTGTTTATATGATGGGGTTGGCTAGTAAACACAAAGTTTCATTCACACATAAAGCTTGTCCTATGATCGTTGCTGAGCCTAAGTCTCTGCCAGGTTTTGATAAATGAGGCCCACTGTGTGCAAGCAGCTGAGTCAGTTTACCTGGAGCAGAGCGGCACACAGGTAGCAGATGGTGAAAGCTACAGTGACAGGAGCCTCCTCTCCCTGCAGCAGAGAGATGGCATAGAGGAAGACGAGGTGCCCGGGTATGACCAGCATCAGCAGCACCCGCGCTGACTTAGAGTTCACCCCTGGGACACAAAGAGAAGATGGACTGTCATTCACTCTTTTTATCTTGCTGCATTCCCATTGATTTTTCTGGATGCTACCAAGCTCCACTCTGCTGTTCAAGCTGAAATACAAGAACATTGTTTCTGTTGTTGAGGAAATAAATCTGGACAACTGCCTAAAATCTGCATAAGTGTTTAGATTCCAACATGGGACATGAAAGCAGAGGTTCATGTCTGTTCTTGACTAAAAACTATAATACAAACACAATATTTGTTGCATAACAT
Organism: Crenichthys baileyi; assembly: GCA_036173005.1. Taxonomy (NCBI): domain Eukaryota; kingdom Metazoa; phylum Chordata; class Actinopteri; order Cyprinodontiformes; family Goodeidae; genus Crenichthys; species Crenichthys baileyi. The sequence goes on along the minus strand of JAHHUM010000303.1, from coordinate 988,467 downwards.
GTAACTTGGTTTACTTTTTAGGCTGTCTCAATTTCCAACATAATGTTATATATTATCCTTTGTATTTATTTCTGTTATACACAAAAAGCTGGCTCTGATTTGCTGGTGGCTTTTTTTTCCCTTTTTGATTCATTACCGTTTTAACAGAAAAATTTATGCAATTTTAGTAATTGTTGCCTCTTTAGTTTTGTTGTGGTTTTTATATTTACCATAAATAATGAGGTTGTAAAGAAATGCATTTCTACTCAGCTATTAATCAGTTTTACTAATTGCTATTATTATTACATTTAGCTTTTTATGTTATACTTAGTTTTTTTTTACTTCTTATTAGGCTTCTTAACCGGGACCTGAGTCTGAATTTGGTAACTAAACATGTAGTTGTGAGCTGGTATGACAATAATATCCTTGAATCCTTATATGGTTGTTACATTTTTAGCACTGAAAACTAGAAATGCACAGAGACCAGCTGAATGGGACTGAATGATGTTTTCCTTGATCAGCGCTGACTGATAAGAAGCTGGTGCCCTATGTCTAAGCACTACCAGGTTGCTCTGGCAACACCAATCTTAGGTGTGGAGGCTGCTACTTAGGTCAGGGACTCAATGTCATCCATTTGTTTAAACTTTCAGTGAGGTGTAAGAATTAAAGTCAAAGGAAGCACAAGAGGTGTAAGAAGCAATATAAATAGAAACAGCGTTTTCTACGATATGTTGAAACATGTCTGTCATTCATCCAGTCTGTTTGGGAGTGAGTGAGAGCAAGAATCCTGCAGACAACAGGAAGGCTGAATGTATTACAGCTGAGTTACTCTGTTAATTCCTTTAAGCTTTCCTTTTGAGCTGTCTGTTCTTTAACATGCCGGATTTAGAAATGTTGGCAGCCTTTTGGAAATCTGAGTTTCAATGTCAGGATCTACGTTCTCTAGATCTATGATGGTTCCCAAATGTTTCAGCTGCCAAACCACAAAGCAGCATTAGAATACGCTCGTGACGCTGACCGTCAATCGAGTATAAAACAGCGAAGTTGGTTAACCGAGAGTAAAATGACAAAACAAACAGGATCAACTGTTCATGTATTAGTTTTATTTGACTGCAAGATCTGATTTTTATCTCTTGTAACATTCATAGCACAAGCAGGTTTTACCATCATAAATGTTATTTAGTTCAAGTGCAAAAGAGGATCTCAATATCCCACACTTGATGAGTTATGACCCCAACTTTCAGAATCAATGCTGTTTTTGTAATATTCTAACAAAACTAATAGCTAATATAAGGTGTTAAAGCCAGTATAAAATTATAACTCTGTTCATTTTATCTTTGTTTAAAATATTAAAACCCAGCCATATGACATTCCTCAACCTCAACAGAAACAATTCATGTTGGCCTTTGGCAGGAAACCTAGAAACAATATTCTGAGTATGGTTTTTACTCATGTTACGGTTCTTTTCTTTTCACCTTTCCAGTTCAGTTCCAGTCAGACCATAGAAATTGGCTGCCTACTTGTGTGTAATATAGTTTTTCAAGAGAAGTCAGAAACAGCTAAAATTGGTATTCGCAGATCCAAACAAACAAAATTCTGATCTATGATTCACTAATTGTAACAAAAACGTTGATGCATTCAGTCATATTTTGGTGGTTTGTCACCACAAGTGAATGTTTATAACACCAAAAACATTTCTTCAGCTTTGTGAGTTACAGTTAAGAATAGCAGCATTTTTAGAGGTACGTCAGCATAGCAAAATACCGTTAGAACTCTCTGTAGCTTTATCAGGTGGAAAAGGAAAACTTTGGTAAAACACCTCAGATCTCACTGACACGGCAGAGAAGAGTGAGTCTACCTGAAGAGAAGAAGGTGACGCACGGATTGGGCCAGTGCTGGTTCATTTTGCTGGGCAGCACACCTGGGTCACTCCAGAAGTGCAGGTATGTTGAAATCCTGCTGGCCTGGATGGCCACCAAGTTTCCACCCACTCCTACACATGGGGGGCAAAGAGTGGATACTCATGTAGTGAGTAATGCATTACTTAAGATTAGGGTTGACATTTATAGGATGGATCAAGCTAAGACTCAAAGCAAAGAGGAGAATAGACAGAGCACAGTTTAGAGCAACAAAGAGTCAGTTTTCGACCTGAATCTGCCAATTTCATGCTTCATTGGCCCTGTTCAGTGAACGGCTGGCTGCAGCTTAAAAATCTGATCTTTTCTTTTATCAGTGAATGCACCATACAGTGGAAATTGTCACTGCCAAAGAAGAATTAAAGTTGGCTATTTTTTTAGTAACTGTAAGCTGTTTTAAGTAAACTGGAAAGGAAGCTGTACTATTATAAAGGCATGTTGGCTTCAACTCTCTACTTAAACAGGGATAACAGTGGATATTAGCAGAAAACAGGAAGTTGAACGTTTCACAGTAAAGTTGGTCTGTTTGCAGAAATGTTAGCAGCTTTTTGGAAAGCTCACAGTTAAAGTAAGGGTGTACTAACTTTACAGTGAATACACACAGACTACTGTTAGCTGTTAACAGAAGATGCTAAAACAGTTTAACATATCAACGATGTAATGATGTGTGTGTTTTGAAATAAGAGTGAAGTTAACTGCAGAGCTGTGTAACACTGACTGCTCTCTAACAAAAAGACTGGAGCTAATGTAAGTAATTATATATCGATCACAATAGAACTGTTTCTTAAAGCCTCTGTACAGTTAGAATGAATGATCTAAAAAACAAATGACAGTAAATCTGAAATATTGTAACCTGTAACCTTGGGCTGTTTTTGAGAAAGAAGACTCACAGAATCGGTGATCATCTCTGATCAGTGCAGCTCTAAATAATTAATTTGAACCTCAATTTCTGCCAAATAAATAATTTAAAAAGACTTCTGAGAAATCCAATAAAGTGATTTTAACATTTGAGTCAGAAACATGAAATCTTGATCCCTGCAGAGCATTTTATCCAAACACTGACCCAGACACATCTTATAGGCAGGTTCAGCCTGAGGAACAGTTCAGTCCTGGTCTGCGGACCGTTACCGCCTGCACCCATAAACGTGGCTGCAGTTCTGCAAAAATCATTATGTGTCAAACTCTGGCATCTACATAAAACTTTCTGAGCTGCATTTAAAAAGTCATTTTCACTTGTTTTATTGTGACAGATGGATTCAGCAGTTTTTAGTCTTTCAATCTGACCTGGGCATGCGATTATTTATGAAGCTGCCATATTTTTAATGGTCATATTGATTTTGCTCCTGACAAGGGTCTCCTAGCTTAACACATTTATGTCAGACACATTCTCCAAGGATATCCACCTCTTAATGACAGATTGGTTTTTAGTCAAATGGGAAAAAAAAAACTCACTGGTTTTATAAGCACATCAGAGTGGAGCGATAGGAAATTCAAACCAGATTGGAAAATTTGGAATTCAGCGGAGGGGCGCAGCAGAGAGGAGGGATAGAGAACCAGAGTGGAAACTAAATGAGACACAGTGACAACCTGAGTGGATGGTTATTAAAGGCCCTGTCAGCTGTGCTGGGACTGGCTGTGCAACATTAGTGGTTGCATTGACTTCTCTCCTATACTCAGAGGATCTCTGCATGCATCACCTCGCAGCCAAACCGCTCCATCTCAGGACTCTTTTTTTTTTTTTCAAACTTGCATCCACTTGTACTTTAGAGCATTTTTCCAAACTGAACCTCCACAGATACAGTACCTTATTTACACCCAAACCTCAATGCATTTAATTGCAGAATGGAAGGAAAAGGATGCAGCTGTTTACTCTGATACACCTAAATAAAATCCAGGGCAAACAACTGCCTTCAGAAGTCACTGAATTTTGGTGTCATTAGTTCCCTGCAGGAGTTGATGACTGCCTGAGGCTGTTTGTGCGTGAATGTCGAAATCTATGTTTCTGAAGAGCTTTGTGCAACTTGTCCGGTTGCAAAGATACAATAAAAACTGAGCTTTTATCAAGGTAGCTTGTTTCTCTGCATCATAGCGCTGGTGCACTTCTAAATGTTGCAGTTCTTTTAAATTTTGTTTCTCAGGAGAAACTGGAAGTTCTACATGTTTCAGCGCCATCAACTTCAACATCAATATGCCTTAGAATTGGAGCCAAGTGTTTTCCAAAACATTAGCGACGATTTTAGACCTCTCTTTTGCCTTCCAGACAACAGATGGTTTCAGTTCATTCCACGATTGCAATTTAAATCAAGTTGGGGCAAAAAAAAGGAAATGCTTGAGTTGGGACATCATTGCAGGGTACATCCGTTCAAAGCAGTGGCTCCTTTGAGCTCTCCTCTTGTGGTCATGTTTGTTAGACAGGAGTATTTGCAACTCAAATTTCTTTTTATTCAGTTTAAATGCTAATTGCAGGTTTAAGGCTGTTTTATTTTAGTGACAGTCATCTAAAGCTGCTTGAGTATTGAGAGGAATAATGATTTAAACAGATCTGGATTAACCCTTTAAATTCAAAGAGACCTTGAGAGGACAAACAGTGTACAATGCCTTGTAAAAGTATTTACACCCTTTTAATTTTTTCACAATTTATGCGATGGACTATCACCAATTTTTCCATAATTGTAAAGAAGAAAGGATACAAATCAGAAAAGTGTCCGGTTCCTCTTTCATCTTTTTAATAACATTTAAGTTTGGCTACCGTTTCCTTTCTGGGTGGGGTTTTTCTACCAACCTTCAAACTGAAATGGTTTTGATCATCCATGACTGAAATCAGCAGGTAGCATTTATACTGGCATGTAATGTGATAAAAGAACTCAGTTCTATTATTTACTATTCAGCAAAGACTAGGACTCTGGAGTTTAATGTGCTGTTCAGATGCAGACATGCAGCCCAGATGGTACTGCTTGTTTCTCTAAGTTTGCCTCAACACGTTTTAAGACAGGATTGTCTTTAAATGCATTAGTCCTGTTAGGGCAGAAATAAAACAAGGTAAAGAATATGGAAGAGTGGGATCACAAGAAAGGACTGATCAGCTTACCATTAATAACAGGTGTGAAGACTGCCATCCCCTCAAAGTTGGGGTCACTCACTGTCTTGTCCAGTATAAGGCCTCCAAAACTGAAAAATAACAGAGAATGACTGAGAAATCAGAAAAATTTCAATATATTCTGTAACTGGTGCATAGTCTTTATATTAAATCACTCTGCAAAACTTTTTTTTATCATTCAAATAATAGAATAAGAAATAAAATCCAAACAGTCCATATAAAGTATTGTATCTTTCTCATTTGTCTCAATTAAGTTGGCCCTAAAACTAAAACAGTGTTGAAAAAGCTGTTTTACAAATAAAAATAATGTTTGATAAATGCCAAACTTCTGTTCATCTTAGAATTAGCTCAGCTGTTATGATCACATTAAATATTTAAGAATTTGAATTAGAGATCAATTCAAATCACTCTTTTAAAGGATATATTCTTTAATTTAGCATGACTTATAAGCTGTTAATCAGATATCAACTCTGCCTGGGTGGACAAATAACAGTAAACATAGCAAAGAGCTTATGTTTACACATTTTTACCAGCAGCCTGTCACAAAAACACAATCTGTTCCCGTTGCTTTAATTGAATCTATGTAAAATACTCAACATAACCCAATTTAATAGAACAGGATATTTGCATCAACAAAGTGATTGCCGAAAAACTTTTAACTGAAACCCTAGCATACAGATAAAGATCAAATGAAGAATGATACATCTGTCAGATCGTTGTTTTGATTTCTAATAGTTTCTTTTTAGGACTGATGTCATTCTTTGTCCTACAGTTGTCCACTTTTCTCATTTTTAGGAGCACTCAGCACAATAAACATTAAAAGTAACTATTGAGAGGAACTGCTGATCAGGATTTACAAGAAAGCCTGGTTTCTTGGAAGCAAACCATGTGTAAAGTGAAGAAAGGATGTTAATACTTTTGCACAGTACTGTACATTGCCATTTACAAGTATGAAATAAATCTGCTGAGAAAGCAAATTTTTAGTCCATACCTGCTAATGGACATGGCTACTATAACAGGTTGCCAGCCTGAGCGGAGAACCTCTCTGATCTGTGGACTTTGTCGGGCCAACACCACCCACAGTGGGATCAGAGCCAGGAAAACCAGGCACACCAAGGGAGATAGGTACCAGATTTCTGTGAGAGAGGTAATTCAAACATAAGAAAAATAAAACATGTGCAGAGCTAATATCCATGGTAGCATCAGGTCATGAGAAGGATTTCAGGCTACTGTTATCAGCATGTGGATCAGTGCAGTTCCAATGTGTTATGGCCAAATACAGTCAATCATACTTTTTCCTTCCACTTAACGTTCTAACATGCTTGGATGCAGCACTTTGCGAACAGCCAGATGCTTCAGCATGAGCGATTACATGGTCATAATAAATAATTTGGTTATAAATATTTTAGTAGTTTTACTGAAATTAAATTGATGTTTTTTATTAGCTGTGCACCGTAATCAATAAAATTCACTGATCTAAATGCTTAAAATATGCCAGACTCTGCATATTAAACCTGTATAACATACAGGTTTAACAATTTGAACTGAATTACTCTAACAAGTAAACTTTTTGATGATGTTTTAATTCATTGAGATGCAGTTGTAACACACAACTCAATCTATAACTGAAGCTCAGAGCAGTTAAGAGCAACCTGGAAAAAAGCAGTTGAACAGTACCACATGTTTCTGTATGAAATTGAACCTCATTTTTGCTGCCATCTTGTGGTCTGATCTGAAAAAGCCCAATCTAACAGTGAAACATGTTCACCTCTGAATCAGTGCTGCCGTGTTTCTCACCTATGTACTCGTAGAGTGTGCTGCTGACCCCAGCCAGCAGGGACAGTGTTATTAGATCCCCGAGGCTGGCAGCAATGGGCGTGGCCACGTTGTCTGGGTTGATTCCCACCTTCCTGGAGCCTATGATCACTCCGATCATCACCAGGCCTACATGGGTTGGGGGTTGGGGGGGTAGACAGACGCACAGATATGAATCAGTCAGAAAAAAGTAAAGCAGCCCAACACTTTCAAATAAGATTTACATGAAGCACAGAAAAGTGATGTTTGCTCAGTTAGGAAACCTTTTTTCAAGTTAATAGCACAACAAAATGGTAAAAGGTACGTCAGCTAGTATTTACAAAGAATGTTTTTGCATCAATAAGCCACAAGGAGGAACTGCTTGCTGGATGGGAAGTAAAAGAAAAATATGACAAAAACTTCTTTAAATCATACATGACATTTAGAGGCAGGCTACCATAAAACATTAAGGAAGAGGCTTTTCTGCTCTGAGTTAAAGCTTGAAAATAACACGCAGTAATAGATAATGTAGAAATGACATGTTGGAACAACATGTATAGATGCAGGAAATAAAGTCTGGGTGATGCTCTTAATGAAATCTTTTATGTAGCATAATCTCACATTCAACCTTTAATTTGAGTGACAATTTTTCAATAGGAGAAAAAAAAAACATCTTAGCTATTATTGTTTTTTACTAAATCAGTGGCGGCACAATTGTTGGCTCCTCCAACAATCATACTAGAAAAGAAAAAGACAAACATTGTTTTTTTTTAATTCTAGGAAGGTCTGATTAGTAATACCTGTCTGTTGCCATGGGGTCTAAATATGATGTGACACAGAGACCCAATATGTATTCTTCCCCCAGATACAGTGAGCAGAACTGCTCACTGTATCTGGTCAAAAAATATCTAAAGCTCACTGTTAACGAACTGCAGCAAAGAGCAGCATCTCAGGTTCACCAGATCTGAAGAACAACCATTAGGTACTGTCCACACGAAACTCTACCGGGACTTTAACTCTGTGCTTTGGTCAGATAAGACTACGATTGAGCTTTTGGTAACAAACACTCCAGGTGACTTTGACATGAATAAGCATTCAATGTCCACTGTTAGGTATGGCAGATGACCTGTGATGCTGTGGGCCTGTTTCTCTTGCAAAGAGACTTGTTAGAGTCCATGGCATCATGTTTGAAGTAGTAGGAGATTCTAAAAAGCAATCTGGTGCTACCAGTAAACTGAAAATGGATGGGAAAACCTGTGGGATGAGCTATAAAAGACAAACCAGGACTATGGACAATCTAGATTGTGTAAAGAAGAATGGTCAAAGACCCCTCTCTCTCTGTATGTTTCAGCCTTGTGAAAAGATACAGGAGAAGATTAAGCGCCGTCCTGTTGCAAAAAGGAGGCCGTGGACCTTTCTAACAACAGGGCTACCAGCAATGGTGCCACCAGTAATTTTGTTTAAAACCACTACCCCCCACAAAATGTTTTAAATTATTCAATTAATCAGTCTGAGATCATGCTGCTGTGATAAAACCTGAACTTATTTTGAGTCTTTTTGCACACTGTTACCAGCAGCAATTTAACAGCACAGATAACATAAATACTTTTGGACAGGGTTCTCTTTAAGGTGCATTCAGCGAAAAAAGGAAAATTTAAAACTTTTTTTCCCTTAAATGGTACAAATGAACGCTGCACGGTGGGGCAGTTGGTAGCATTGTTGTCTTGCAGCAAGAAGGTCCTGGGTTCAACTCCCGGCGGGGGTCTTTCTGCATGGAGTTTGCATGTTCTCCCCATGCATGCGCCCACGTATGCACGCATTCCCCCATTTACTTAATGCCCCATTTCTCTCGGCAGTTACATTTGAAAGCAGATATTTACACACAATGTATAAAAAGACACATATCACCTAGCTTTTTCTAATTGTCTGACTATCAGACTAAATCTTTCCTCTTTTATTTTATTTACTTAATCCGAGAATAATGAGAGTGAAAATGTTTTTAGAGAACAGTTTTATTTCAATTTTCTTTAAATTCAGAAGTTTACTTTTAAATTGTTTGTCTTGAGCCAAACGTTTTGGTTTTCCTTCCAAGAGCTTCTCACAATAGCTTGCTATAATTTTGGCCCATTCCTCCTTACAGAACTGGTGTAACTGGGTCAAGGTTTGTAGGCCACCTAGCTTACACACACATTTTCAGCTACAGATTTTCCATTAACTTGAGATCAGGAGTTTGTTTTCCTTAAGCCACTTGTATCTAATTTGGCTGTATGCTTATTTCCACATAATGTCCTTTCCTCTTGATGCTATCTGCTGTATTTTGCACCAGTCCCTCCTGCAGCAAACTTGATTCTACCACCAACATACATCCCAGTTGGGATGGTATTCTGAGGAATGCAAGCTCCATCTTTTCCTTCAAATGTAACAATGGGCAAAATTTGGCCAAAATTCAAGTTTTTTTTCCCCTTAGTACATCTGTCTGTTTATTTGGATTTTGGGGAAATGACTTCTTCCCCGTTGGCGCAGTTGGTAGCACTGTTGCCTTGCAGCAAGAAGGTCCTGGGTTCGACTCTCAGCCGGGAATCTTTCTGGAGTTTGCATGTTTTCCCTGTGCATGCGTGGGTTCTCACCAGGTACTCTGGCTTCCTCCCACAGTCCAAAGACATGCCTATTAGGTTGATTGGTCTCTCTAAATTGACCTTAGGTGTGTGCTTGGTTGTTTGTGTGTTGCCCTGCAATTGACAGGCGACCTGTCCAGGGTGTACCCCACCTCCCGCCCATAGACTGCTGGAGATAAGCACCAGCTTCCCCACGACCCACTATGGAAGAAGCGGTAGAAAATAACTGCAGACAGACTGACTGGTACAAATGAGGATAGGGCTATATATAACTGGATGTTCTAGCTATTATTTTATGATGCATCATTATTAGCCCATCTCTTTCTGATGTCAGCTAAGACTAGAAGCTTGGTTACTACATAGAACCAGCAGAGGGAGCCCTTGTAAGACTAGCTTTAATAAACAGATGACCTCCCCACAAAAAACAACAAAAACATTCTACACTAATTCTTGTGCTCTTGTCCTTATACTGTATACCCTGCCATACATTTTATTAAGCTCTTACCTGCTAATTCCACTTTTATTTCTAACATTTACACCACATAGTAATAATGCAAATTAAAGTTTTATGAAGTTTACAATTAGACGTAAACTGATATAAAAAAACACCTCCAAAAAAAAAAAGTGTAGATTTCAATTATTGGCCAGTTGATCTGTGCTACAATAGTTATAATTAACCCTGTCAATACAGTGAGAACTATGATTTCGATGTACGTATAGCAATATCAATCAATTAATAAACAGAATCGGTAAAGATTTAGTTTGTTTGCTGTGTTCATTGTCAACACATTATTCTAAAACCTGGTTACTACAGGAAGGTCACAATGACCCCTGTGGCTGTTATAGCCATAGATACAGCTTTACATGGCTATACCTCTTTCATTTATTGTCAACAAACATTTCCAAAATCAAAGAGATGTTAAATAAAACAAATGTGTGAAATGTCATGTATGAGACACAGGAGGTTTAGTTTAAGAGAGTTACAAAGGGTTGAGAATTCACAGGGTAAATCTGTCCACCATGGCAGTTCTAGTGTTTATTAGTGAAATTAATTGCCTGTAATCTCAGAATAGAATGCAAGAGCAACATTGTGAACAACTCCCACCTTTGAGGAGCAGTAAATGCAGCAGAATTTACCTGAACAGATCACTAATTTAAATGTCATCAAACCCTAAAGCACAATGACAGAACTTGGCTTCTTCTGAGGTTTTCAGCTGCTCTAACATTCAGACACCCAAGGGTGAGATTTCTTACAAACATGGAATTTCAGCCAAAGCTGAACTGAGCCCACCATGCCCCCTTCCAATACTTACCCAAGGACAGAGCAGCAACAAAGGCAGTGGTAATGCTGCTGGCGCACAGGACGGCTGCCTGATCCAGTTCTACACCTCCCCTGGAGATTGCACCTAAACAGATGGCTGCCACTGCCGCCAGGAATCCCACCACTGTGGCCTGAACCTGCAGAATGACACCTCATTCATGAATACAGCACACAACATTTTTCACATAGCTAAAAAACATGCGTGTACTTGTCGCCTGATCAAAGTGTTCAGAGCTTATGTAGCACCACATAGACAAACCTCCACCTCTACCTGCAGTGTGAATGCAGAGATTTTTACCTGAATAAGAGCCAGGTTGCTGCACACCATGGTCCACTGTTTGTCCCGGTCATCCATTTGGCCCATGTTGGCCTACAACAGAGAAGCAGCATCAAAACATATTTTATTGTGAATCAAATTATTCTTTTTGAACCTCGTGTCACATTTAAAAGGATCATCTGTCGTTTTGGTGGGAGCGTAAACACAGACACAGTCAGAACCTTCCTGATTACTACTTAAAGGAGCAAAGAACTGTCCCTTGGCCTCACTGGAGGGACAACACCAGCACCGAGGTACTCAGTTGGGGATTTCTGCCTACGCCCAGATCAGCCTGATACTTCCAGGGCAATCAACTGATTTCAGAAGTCACCTTCCGAGTAAACCGAGTCCACCAGTTTCACCTTAATCTCAGTATAAATGCAGCTGTTCTGTTTCTGGCCTTAGAGGTTTGTTAGAGAACATTAGTAAACAGAAAGCATCGCAAAGACCAAGGAACACAGCAGACAGGTCAGGGAGAAAGTTGTGGTTTAAAGTAGGGTTAGGATATAAAACAATCCCAAGCTTTGAACATCTCACAGAGCTCTATTCACTTTATAATCTGAAAATCTAAAGACCACAATGCATCTGCAAACTTATGAACACATGGTCATCCACATAAACTGAGGAGTGAATCATTCAGTGAAGTTGCCAAGAGGCCCATGGTAACTCAGGATGAGCTGTAGAGATGAACAGCTCAGGTGGAAGAATCTTTGGACAACATTGCACCAATCTGGCTTGAGCTGAACTTCTTGGGCTACAGGCACAACACTGTGTGTGACAAAAACTAACACTGCATGTTCCCCTGAACACACCATCTCCACAATGAAGCATGGCAGTGGCAACATTACGATGTGGAGATGTTTTCCTTTAAGAGGGAAAAGGAGACTAGAGTTGATGGGAAGACGTATGAAGCTAAATATGGGGTGATCATAGAAGAAAATCTGTTAGAGGCTGCCAAAGACTTGAGACTGGGCAGAGGTTCACCTTCCAGCAGCACAACAACCCTGAGCATGCAACCAGAGTGGTTTGGATATCCATCATTTCCCTTTCACTTCACAAATATGAATTAATTTGTGTTGACCAATCACATAAAGTCCTCCTACACTACATTCAAATTTGATGTTGGAACAGGACAAAATGCACAAAAATTCAAGGAACTATATCGTGTTGAATCTAATCATTAGGGTTTATTAGGAGGGAGGGAGTGTTGCCTCCCTGCAATATGAAGACAATTGATTTGTTCTTACAGCGGTGGAAAGCCGAGCAGCCAGGGTCATCTCCAGGTTTCCTTTGAGCCCAACGAGAGCAGGAACCAAGATGAAAACCTCAGTTATCACCTTAAACACCTCCCAGTGCTGAAACACACATTCACATAGGAAATTAGATATCACGGACAAAGTTACAGAGCAGACAGCAACACACACAGAAAAAAAAAACAGGAAATGAGGAGAAATATATTTATGCTCTAAAAAGCCCATCAGAGTTATCTAAACCTGCTCACATGTAGCCTCTGACCCCCTCCCTCTTACATAAGACCGTCTATAACATATTCTAAACTAACCCAGCAGCCAACTTTTCACAAACCCACACCGCTAAGGTTCAGTGGGTTTTTGGGTATTATAATGCAGATTTAGCATGAGTGACGCTCATGCTGGCAGATTCAAGGTCTTTAAATAATGCATAAGAGCAGGATGGCATGAATAAATGAGGCAAGGGAGAAAGTCAGACACAGGAATAAGGAAAACACCCCGGAAATGATGTATGAAAACACTGATGGCAGAGCAAGACCAACACAGAAACCACGTTGAATATAAAATGCGTTAAAAGCCATCTGGAGGATTATTTTGTTTGGATATAATAAAAAATGAACTAATTTGTCCAGAAAACTTGCAAATGCTGCTAATGCTCTTTTGTAAAGCAAGGCCTTAAACAATCATATTTCTGCAGAGATTGTGGATGACCTGAGACTAAAAGGAGAACAGTGTTCGGCTGCTTGAATATACTTCTAAAATGGTCCAATACAAAAGGAAACCAAGCTAAACTAAAATTGAAACTTCTCTACTGAGTTGATAAAAGCTTTTACAAGAGCTGCAAAAAATACAATGAAATACATAACAGACTTTATTGGGATTTAATAGCAAGTATGAAACGATTTTAATTAGGACATGGATTTTGACTAAGGGTGCAATGAATACAGTATTTTCCTAATTATATTATAATAAATCCCTTTAAGCTACAGATGGTTTAAATTAACCCTATATGCTCCTATTAGCACTGAGAGAAGAAATGCAATATAGTTTGAAATAGTTTAAAATATTGGTCATTAGGTGGAAGCTGCAATTTTCATTAAATATTCCCTTTTACAAGTTGAAGAAAAAATCAAATATGACACAAAAGATTTGTTTGGCATCACCGTGAACACCCCATCCCCACAGTGAAACATGGTAGTGGCAGAATGATGCTGTGGGTATGCTTTTCCACAGCAGGGCCAGGGATGTGGGTCAGAGTTGATAGGAAGATGGATGGAGGGCAATTCTGGAAGAAAACCTGCCGCTAGAAAAGACTTCAGACCGGCGGAGGAGGTTCACCTTCCAGCAGGACAACGACCCTAACCCAGAGGTGGATAGTAACTAGTTTACATTTATTCTTTTTTAATGTACTTCTAGGAGTGGTTTTACTGCACTACACTTTTTGGTTCTGCATGAGTAATATTATTCGGAGGTATTGCAACTCTTACTTGAGTAAAATTTGTGGCTACTCCGCCCACGACTTTTCATTTTACTGAATGACAGTAAATTTACTGAATTGTCCCTGGAAGAACTTTGCATTGTTCTAAAATATATACATTACCTACAGGTTTCAGAACCTTTATGTTGTTAAAAATGATCTGGAAATGTCTGTCTCTTCTGCCCAAATGTGTTATTTTGTGACAATGCAATTTATTTTTACACATTTTTTATGTTCTTATTTAAAGTACCAGAACCTGTAAATCATTTTATATCTTGTTTGTATGATTACATCAATTCACAAATTAATTTATCCTTAACAGTACTACTGAAATACTCAGTGCTTGAATAGGCTTTTTACTTTTCAACAAATGCTTATTTATTCTTACTTGCGAATTGTTTTTGATGATTATATGTCGAAAGTAACACCACTGTTAGTTGAGTACAACTATTGGCTACTGTACACAACTCTGCCATAAACATACAGTCGAAGCTACAAGGGAATGGTTTGGATCAAAGCATATCCATGTCTTAAAGTGCCCTATTCAAAGTCCAGACCTTTTTTGGTTTTTTTTTCTTCTTTTTTACCCAATCTGACTGAAATGAAAAAAGAAATGGGCCAAAATCTTTATTTTGGATACCCAAAGCTGGTAAAAAGAGGATCCAGCTATGAATGTAAGAGCTGGTTCTACAAAGTAATTACCTAAAGGAGCTGAATACATATATTTATATTTTTTATTTGCAAAACATTTGGAAAATATGATTCATTTTAATTCCACTTCACAATTAAGCCCTACTTTGTGTTGGTCTATCATGTAAAATCCCTCCCAAAATACGTTAAAGTTTAGCTCTAACCTGACAACATGGGTGTATATAAACTGAATTGAATTGAACTTAATGACAATGAGACCAAAAGTTGTACAAGCTTGGGTCTTGTGTGAACATGCATCCATAATCACTTTGTATCTAAAGGTTCTCACATTTAAGGGATCTGTTGCCTAAAACACTGCAGCAGAAACAACATAATCAGAAACAATGGGAGATGTTCGGCAGCAGTAAACACGGCTTCAGGGCCTCAAAGCACAAGGATAAACAGAAGACTGTTGCAAAGTTACGTGTTGTGATGAATCCTCTTCTGCTTGACACAGAGCCATTAGTATGGAGGAGAAAAGACGAGAGCTAAGAAGAATCTTCCTCATATAATACGCGTTTGGGTTTATTCTCTTCCAAACAAGTGAGTGTCCACAAAACTTGACCATGAGTTATTAGTTGGATCAAAATGTCCTTCAAGAACAATTTCTTCCTACAGTTTGGTGATGATCTGTACATTTTCCACAAAGGCAAAAGTGATAAAGACCTGACTAAGAGATCAGATCACTACAATGTTGAACCTTGGACAAGAAACTCTCCGGATCCCCCTCAAATTCATTTAGAACCTGTGGTCATTTCTCAAAAATTAGGTCGGGAGCAACACCAAGCTCTAAAACAGCAATTTGTCACTAAAAGTCAGGATTTGGCCTAACGGTCATTATCCACCATGTCAGAGTGATTTTAAGAAATCTTGAAGAATGTACTATAGAGTAAATAATGACTCATTAATGTGACGTAGTTGTTAAGCAATGTTTTATTTCTTCTTCAGTATACCCCAGAAACATGTCAATGACATCCTTAATCTAAGTATTAATCTGCCAAAAAGAAATTAGTCTAGCTTGATCAATTCTACTTTTTGGATTTCTAGTATCATAACACATAGTTGTCAGTTTAGGAACACCAAATAATCCTGTGACGTTGAAAGAGAAAAAGGGATAAACCCTAATGTGGTGTGGAGCCGTACTTTTAGTATTCTATATGCAATTGTGTGTGTTTATACACATTCTGGTCAGTTTCTAGAATGCTGAGTCTGTCGGCTGTCACACAGAGACACATCTTGGGACGTGGTCCATTTCTGCTGATATTTAACGACAATGCACAAGAGGCAGGCTGAGTTTCAATCAAAATATATTTGATGGAAAAATTCTTGTCAAAAGAAGCACTGGTGGTTTCAGATGAACGTCAAAATATACCCCCCACCACCCCCAAATGCTACTAGACTTCCCCTAGACTTCCCCGAGTCGAGGCAAAGATGGATGGTGCTTAATTCAGGGATATTCTTGAGCAAAACGGTCTTCCTGTGATTTGAGACTGGGAGAGAGATTCACCCTTCAGCAGGACAATGACCCAAAGCATACCGCTAAAGCAACAGTCGAGTGGTTTAAGGTGAAACATTTAAATGTGTTGGAATGGCCTAGACAAAGTGCAGGCCTCCATCTAATTGAGAATCTGTGGTTACATGAGAGCTGAAGCAGTTAAAAAATTTGCGAAAAGTCTAGTGGCAAGACGTGGAAAGCTCATAGACTTGTAGCTGTATTTGCTGCAAAAGTGGCTCTACTGACTTTACGGGGGGTGAACAGTTCTGCACGCTGAATTTTTCTGTTACTTTGTCCTATTTGCTGTTTGTTGTAGGCATGTTCTGTACATGAAATGGAGCATACTGTCATACAACCTGTTTTAATTGCAGGTTGTGAGGTAACAAAACATGAAAAAGGCCAAGGGGAGTGAATACTTTTGCAAAAAAAACCCCCCCCCCCCCCTTTTTTTTTTTTTTTTTTTTTATAAATCAGTAAGGGGCTAAGCTTTCATTTTTAGTGTAGTTCCCAAAGTGTAGTAGAAAGACCCAGAAGACCGTCATACAGCATTCCCGTTCATCTGCCCCACTGTGCCCTACGCTTCTTCTTACCTTATCTTCAAAATCTTATTTAAACCCCCCCCCAAAACAGTTAAAAAAACCATCCACTCTCTGAGGCTCCATATTCTCTCACACACGTCAAAGATCTGATTTTAGGGAGGGGATGTTATTCAACATTCCATCTCTGGATCAAAGCTGATTACAAAACCCTGACCCTCCATGTGGCCTGTCTGTTTGAAAGAAACTTTCCCTTACACCTTCCCTAAAAAAAACCCATCAACCATTTCACTTACTGCAGGGTTCTCCAACTTTTTGAGTATTTTGTGCTAAAGATGCGGTTACACTGGTTTTCTGTCTAGGCATGTATGCTGGGGGTATTGAGAAAAAAGGGTTATGTGGCTTTAAACTTAAAGAAAACAAAGACATTTTACAGAACATCAAGTCCTTTAAACCCTTATTTAAAGTGTGTGTTTTATCACTTTTGAGCTGCTCCTGTTTTTAAAACAGTGTGTGATATATGCACTATTGCCACTGATATACAGAGAAACAATGGCATTGGGTTTCACAGTGCACTGCTGTGTCCATGATTTTTGACGATCTTGTTTGTTTTTTTTTTTTTTTTTTTTTAAAAGGATCATCTGACCATGTAGGTATTCATTCATAAAATTAATGGGCCCCCCCGGTGGCCAAATATAAGTAAAAAATCCCCAAAAACTGGGGTGAGTAAAGTGTTTCCACTGTTTTGGGTTCATGAGATTAATGAGGTTACGAGTTCCTCATTGAGGCAATATTTGGAGTTCACAATGCTTCCCAACGGGGGGGCCATTTGTGCTCAATATTTAGATTATATTGAGTGTGAGAGCTCGGGCTTTTTGCATTTCTAGCTGATGATCAAATGTGTCTGGAAAGTGGTGAAATGGAATTATGTCTTCCAACCCCACTGAAAACAGAAGATGGATAGAGTGGGGGGGTTAGGATTTCCAAGTATTATCTAACTGATAGCAAGGGTTAGTAGAGAGCTGAAAAAAGCTGACTAAAAGCTTCCCCTTTCTCCTTCTGTGCCCCCAAATAGATCAGGAAATAGAGGCCCCCTTTCAGGTAACTTACATGCATTACTGATCTGCCCCAACTCATACAGGCCTCCAAAGCACAAAAATTCCAAAGTACTGATGAAAACATCAGTTACCTGCTCTGAGACCTACTTTTTTGGAAACTCAACGTTCCCAAAACAGCCTTCAGCTGAAGGAACACTCCCTGTTAATCCAGCAGCAAAAAATTAGCAAATATCGGGGGAAAATTTTTTTAAACCAGCCAACGAATTTGGGCCCAATCTCACAACCATTTTTTTTATTATTTCGGCTTTGCTAAAGTATTACATGATACCCCAAATAATAAAGGGGGTTTGACAATCTTTGGAGCTTCATGCCTTCTGGTTTGGGTAACTATATTTTGGTAATTAAAAAACCAAAACAAAATCGCATATAATACATTTCCCTTTTGGGTTGCCTTTTCCCTATGATACAAATGGATTATTTTTTACTGCAGAGGGGGGAAATGCCAACCCCAATATATACCAGCTCAATAGCTTTTATTGTAGGCTTACCAGCTATAGAAAGCAACGGAACCCTTTCTTGTTTGTTAAGTTTGTTTTACTACTCATAAAAGACTGTGCGGCTAGCAGGCACTGATTGCAGATTACTCGTCAACTGAGTCTTCCCCTCGGAAAAGGGAATAGGTCAATTCCCAAGGATGCGGTTAGAAGATTTATTCAGGATAAATTTAGCAGCAGGTACATGGGCAATGATAAGGATACCAAAAAACAGATGCAGTGGCTTCGTGGACTAGGCATGTGTTTATTGTGTGTGTGTGTGTGGGTATCTAGAAACAAAAAAAAACCAATAATAAAAATATATTTTTAAAAACCATGTAGGTGAACTGCAAAATGCACATGAATACAGCATGGAAACTGGCCTACAGTACCCCCGGGAAAAATCCCATAGGGGACACTCTAACATCACACATTAATTATCAATTAAATGCAAGGAACGTGGGGGGCTTGAAAAAACGCTAGAAACGGTCAAATAAACAGCAATATTACATCACACTCACATTCATAACATATATTTTTTGGCTGAAAGCATAACTTAAATATTAAAAATGGCTATTTTGGGAGCGCATGTTGAGAGCTGTCTCAGGCCCTTGCTGTAGCAGATAAATATGACGGGAAAACACCACTTGGGTCAATGACTGAACCAAACATAACTTTCAGTAAGAACGCACAAGGACTCAAAAACACCAAAAAGAATAACAAAGATTGGCAGGGAACGGCAATTCCTGCACTATGGATGGTGCTCTCGGTATCTGAGCCACACTAAAGAAAACTGAAAGGGACCTGCTAGCTACCAGCGAGTGCAAAACTATAAAAAAATCAGGTGCCACATGGGTAATGTACGGACTGTATAAATCAGTAAGGCTAAGCTTTCATTTTAGTGTAGTTCCCAAAGTGTAGTAGAAGCATCAGAAGACCGTCATACAGCCTTTCCCCGTTCATCTGTCCACTGTGCCCTACGCTTCTTTTTATTATCTTCAAACATCTTATTTAAAAAAAACAGTTAACTAACCATCACTCTCTGAGGCTCCATATTCTCTCCACACACGTCTAAGATCTAATTTAGGGAGGTGGATGTTATTCAACATTCCCCATCTCTGGATCAAAGCTGATTACAACAGCTGACCCTCCATGTGGCCTGTCTGCTTTTAAAAAAAACTCCTTTTAACCTCTGCTAAAAAAAAACCCCATCAAACCTTTTCACTACTGCAGTGGTTCTCCCCAACTTTTTGAGTATTTTAGTGCTAAAGATGCTGTTACACTGTTTCTGTCTAGGCATGTATGCTGGCGTATTGAGAAACAGGTTATGTGGCTTTAAAAATTAAAGAAACAAAGACATTTTACAGAAAAAATCAAGTCCTTAACCTTTTTTTAAAGTGTGTGTGTATCACTTTGAGCTGCTCCTGTTCTTAACCCCAGTGTGTGATATATGCACTATTTTCCCCGATATACAGAGAACAATGGCATTGGGTTTCACAGTGCACGCTGTGTCCATGATGTGACGATCTTGTTTGTTTTGTTTTTTTTTTTTTTATAAAGATCATCTGACCATGTAGGTATTCATTCCATAAACCTTAATGAGCGCCCCAGGTGGCCAAATATAAGTAAGAATCCACAAAATGGGGTGAGTAAAGTGTTCCACAGTGTTTGGTTCATGAGATTAAGTGATGTTACGAGTTCCTCATTGCTGCAATATTTGAGTCACAATGCTGTCAACGGGCTGCAGTTGTGCTCATATTTAGATTATATTGAGTGTGAGAGCTCTGCTTTTGCATTTCTAGCTGATGATCAAATGTGTCTGGAGAGTGTGAAATGGAATTATGTCTTCCAACCCACTGAAACAGAAGATGGATAGAGTGGTGGGGGTATAGGATTTCCAAGTATTATCTAACTGATAGCAATGTAGTAGAGAGCTGAAATAAGCTGACTAAAGCTTCTTTCTCCTTCTGTGCCCCAATAGATCAGGAAATAGAGGCCCTTTCAGGTAACTTACATGCATTACTGATCTGCCCCAACTCATACAGCCTCCAAAGCACAGAAATTCCAAAGTACTGATGATAACATCAGTTACCTGCTCTGAGACTACTTCTTGAAACTCAACGTTCACACAGCTTCAGCTGAAGGAACACTCCCTGTTAATCCAGCAGCAAAAATTAGCAAATATCGGGAAACTTTTAACCAGCAACGAATTGGCCAATCTCACAACCATTTTTCTTTTATTATTCGGCTTTGCTAAAGTATTACATGATACCTCATAATTAAAGTGTTTGACAATCTTTGGAGCTTCATGCTTCTGGATTGGGTAACTATATTTTGGTAATTAATAAACCAAACTAATCGCATATAATACATTTAGCCTTGTTTGTCTCATTCTATGATACAAATGGATTATTGTTTACTGCAGAGGCGGAAATGCAACCCCATATATATACCAGCTCAATAGCTTTTATTGTAGGCTTACCAGCTATAGAAAGCAACGGAACCTTTCTTGTTTGTTAAGTTGTTTTATACTCATAAAAGACTGTGCGGCTAGCAGGCACTGATTGCAGATTACTCGTCAACTGAGTCTTCCTCGGTCAGAAGGAATAGGTCAATTCCAAGGATGCGGTTAGAAGATTTATTCAGGATAAAGTAGCAGCAGGTACATGGGCAATGATAAGGATACCAAACAGATGCAGTGGCTCGTGACTAGGCATGTGTGTATTGTGTTGTGTGTGTGGGCTATCTAGAACAGAAAAACAATAATATAATATATATAAATAACCATGTAGGTGAACTGCAACTGCACATGAATACAGCATGGAAACTGGCCTACAGTACCACTGGAAATCCCATAGGGGACACTCTAACATCACACATTAATTATCAATTAAATGCAAGGAACGTGGGCATGATAAACGCTAGAAACGGTCAAATGAAACGCAATTTACATCACACTCACATTCATAACATATATTGGCTGAAAGCATAACTTAAATATTAAATGGCTATTTTGGAGCGCATGTTGAGAGCTGTCTCAGGCTCTGCTGTAGCAGATAAATATGACGGCAACACACACTTGGGTCAATGACTGAACCAAACATAACTTTCAGTAAGAACGCACAAGGACTCAAACACACAAGAATAACAAAGATTGGCAGGGAACGGCAATTCCTGCACTATGGATGGTGCTCTGTATCTGAGCCACACTAAAGAAACTGAAAGTGACTCGCTAGCTACCAGCGAGTGCAACTATAAAAAATCAGGTGCATCTGGGTAATGTACTGCACTGTATAAATCAGTAAGGCTAAGCTTTCATTTTAGTGTAGTTCCAAAGTGTAGTAGAAGCATCAGAAGACCGTCATACAGCATTCCCGTTCATCTGTCCCACTGTGCCCTACGCTTCTTCTTACCTTATCTTCAAACATCTTATTTAAACAAAACAGTTAACTAACCATCACTCTCTGAGGCTCCATATTCTCTCACACACGTCTAAGATCTAATTTTTAGGGAGGTGGATGTTATTCAACATTCCATCTCTGGATCAAAGCTGATTACAACAGCTGACCCTCCATGTGGCCTGTCTGCTTTAAAGAAACTTCCTTACACCTCTGCTAAAAAAAACCCATCAACCATTTCACCTACTGCAGTGGTTCTCCAACTTTTTGAGTATTTTAGTGCTAAAGATGCTGTTACACTGTTTTCTGTCTAGGCATGTATGCTGGCGTATTGAGAAAACAGGTTATGTGGCTTTAAAAACTTAAAGAAACAAAGACATTTTACAGAACATCAAGTCCTTAACCTTATTTAAAGTGTGTGTGTATCACTTTTGAGCTGCTCCTGTTCTTAACAGTGTGTGATATATGCACTATTGCCAACTGATATACAGAGAACAATGGCATTGGGTTTCACAGTGCACTGCTGTGTCCATGATGTGACGATCTTGTTGTTTTGTTTTTTTTTTTTTTATAAAGGATCATCTGACCATGTAGGTATTCATTCATAAACCTTAATGAGCGCCCCCCAGGTGGCCCAAATTAAAAGTAAGAATCCACCAAACTGGGGTGAGTAAAGTGTTTCCACACGTGTTGGTTCATGAGATTAAGTGATTTTACGAGTTCCTCATTGCTGCAATATTTGAGTCACACAATGCTGTCAACGGGCTGCAGTTGTGCTCATATTTAGATTATATTGAGTGTGAGAGCTCTGGCTTTTTGCATTTCTAGCTGATGATCAAATGTGTCTGGAAGAGTGTGAAATGGAATTATGTCTTCCAACCCCACTGAAACAGAAGATGGATAGAGTGGTGGGGGGTATAGGATTTCCAAGTATTATCTAACTGATAGCAATGTAGTAGAGAGCTGAAATAAGCTGACTAAAGCTTCTTTTTCCTTCTGTGCCCCAATAGATCAGGAAATAGAGGCCCTTTCAGGTAACTTACATGCATTACTGATCTGCTCCAACTCATACAGCCTCCAAAGCACAGAAATTCAAAGTACTGATGATAACATCAGTTACCTGCTCTGAGACCTACTTCTTGAAACTCAACGTTCACACAGCTTCAGCTGAAGGAACACTCCCTGTTAATCCAGCAGCAAAAATTAGCAAATATGGGGAAAACTTTTTAACCAGCCAACGAATTGGCCAATCTCACAACCATTTTTCTTTTATTATTTCGGCTTTTCTAAAGTATTACATGATACCTCATAATTAAAAGTTGTTTGACAATCTTTGGAGCTTCATGCCTTCTGGATTGGGTAACTATATTTTGGTAAATTTAAAAAACCAAACTAATCGCATATAATACATTTAGCCTTTGTTTGTCTCATTCTATGATACAAATGGATTATTGTTTACTGCAGAGGCGGAAATGCCAACCCCATATATATACCAGCTCAATAGCTTTTATTGTAGGCTTACCAGCTATAGAAAGCAACGGAACCTTTCTTGTTTGTTAAGTTTGTTTTACTACTCATAAAAGACTGTGCGGCTAGCAGGCACTGATTGCAGATTACTCGTCAACTGAGTCTTCCTCGGTCAGAAGGAATAGGTCAATTCCAAGGATGCGGTTAGAAGATTTATTCAGGATAAAGTAGCAGCAGGTACATGGGCAATGATAAGGATACCAAAACAGATGCAGTGGCTTCGTGACTAGGCATGTGTGTATTGTGTGTGTGTGTGTGGCTATCTAGAACAGAAAAACAATAATATAATATATATAAATAACCATGTAGGTGAACTGCAACTGCACATGAATACAGCATGGAAACTGGCCTACAGTACCACTGGAAATCCCATAGGGGACACTCTAACATCACACATTAATTATCAATTAAATGCAAGGAACGTGGGCATGATAAACGCTAGAAACGGTCAAATGAACAGCAATATTACATCACACTCACATTCATAACATATATTTGGCTGAAAGCATAACTTAAATATTAAATGGCTATTTTGGAGCGCATGTTGAGAGCTGTCTCAGGCTCTGCTGTAGCAGATAAATATGACGGCAACACACCACTTGGGTCAATGACTGAACCAAACATAACTTTCAGTAAGAACGCACAAGGACTCAAACACACAAGAATAACAAAGATTGGCAGGGAACGGCAATTCCTGCACTATGGATGGTGCTCTGTATCTGAGCCACACTAAAGAAACTGAAAGTGACTCGCTAGCTACCAGCGAGTGCAACTATAAAACAATCAGGTGCATCATGGGTAATGTACTGCACTGTATAAATCAGTAAGGCTAAGCTTTCATTTTAGTGTAGTTCCAAAGTGTAGTAGAAGCATCAGAAGACCGTCATACAGCATTCCCGTTCATCTGTCCACTGTGCCCTACGCTTCTTCTTACCTTATCTTCAAACATCTTATTTAAACAAAACAGTTAACTAACCATCACTCTCTGAGGCTCCATATTCTCTCACACACGTCTAAGATCTAATTTAGGGAGGTGGATGTTATTCAACATTCCATCTCTGGATCAAAGCTGATTACAACAGCTGACCCTCCATGTGGCCTGTCTGCTTTAAAGAAACTTCCTTACACCTCTGCTAAAAAAAACCCCATCAACCATTTCACCTACTGCAGTGGTTCTCCAACTTTTTGAGTATTTTAGTGCTAAAGATGCTGTTACACTGTTTTCTGTCTAGGCATGTATGCTGGCGTATTGAGAAACAGGTTATGTGGCTTTAAACTTAAAGAAACAAAGACATTTTACAGAACATCAAGTCCTTAACCTTATTTAAAGTGTGTGTGTATCACTTTTGAGCTGCTCCTGTTCTTAACAGTGTGTGATATATGCACTATTGCCACTGATATACAGAGAACAATGGCATTGGGTTTCACAGTGCACTGCTGTGTCCATGATGTGACGATCTTGTTTGTTTTGTTTTTTTTTTTTTTATAAAGGATCATCTGACCATGTAGGTATTCATTCATAAACCTTAATGAGCGCCCCCAGGTGGCCAAATATAAGTAAGAATCCACCAAACTGGGGTGAGTAAAGTGTTTCCACAGTGTTTGGTTCATGAGATTAAGTGATGTTACGAGTTCCTCATTGCTGCAATATTTGAGTCACAATGCTGTCAACGGGGCTGCAGTTGTGCTCATATTTAGATTATATTGAGTGTGAGAGCTCTGGCTTTTTGCATTTCTAGCTGATGATCAAATGTGTCTGGAAGAGTGTGAAATGGAATTATGTCTTCCAACCCCACTGAAACAGAAGATGGATAGAGTGGTGGGGGTATAGGATTTCCAAGTATTATCTAACTGATAGCAATGTAGTAGAGAGCTGAAATAAGCTGACTAAAGCTTCTTTCTCCTTCTGTGCCCCAATAGATCAGGAAATAGAGGCCCTTTCAGGTAACTTACATGCATTACTGATCTGCTCCAACTCATACAGCCTCCAAAGCACAGAAATTCCAAAGTACTGATGATAACATCAGTTACCTGCTCTGAGACCTACTTCTTGAAACTCAACGTTCACACAGCTTCAGCTGAAGGAACACTCCCTGTTAATCCAGCAGCAAAAATTAGCAAATATCGGGGAAACTTTTTAACCAGCCAACGAATTGGCCAATCTCACAACCATTTTTCTTTTATTATTTCGGCTTTGCTAAAGTATTACATGATACCTCATAATTAAAGTTGTTTGACAATCTTTGGAGCTTCATGCCTTCTGGATTGGGTAACTATATTTTGGTAATTAATAAACCAAACTAATCGCATATAATACATTTAGCCTTTGTTTGTCTCATTCTATGATACAAATGGATTATTGTTTACTGCAGAGGCGGAAATGCCAACCCCATATATATACCAGCTCAATAGCTTTTATTGTAGGCTTACCAGCTATAGAAAGCAACGGAACCTTTCTTGTTTGTTAAGTTTGTTTTACTACTCATAAAAGACTGTGCGGCTAGCAGGCACTGATTGCAGATTACTCGTCAACTGAGTCTTCCTCGGTCAGAAGGAATAGGTCAATTCCAAGGATGCGGTTAGAAGATTTATTCAGGATAAAGTAGCAGCAGGTACATGGGCAATGATAAGGATACCAAAACAGATGCAGTGGCTTCGTGACTAGGCATGTGTGTATTGGTGTGTGTGTGTGTGGCTATCTAGAACAGAAAAACAATAATATAATATATATAAATAACCATGTAGGTGAACTGCAAAATGCACATGAATACAGCATGGAAACTGGCCTACAGTACCACTGGAAATCCCATAGGGGACACTCTAAAAATCACACATTAATTATCAATTAAATGCAAGGAACGTGGGCATGATAAACGCTAGAAACGGTCAATGAACAGCAATATTAACATCACACTCACATTCATAACATATATTTGGCTGAAAGCATAACTTAAATATTAAATGGCTATTTTGGAGCGCATGTTGAGAGCTGTCTCAGGCTCTGCTGTAGCAGATAAATATGACGGCAACACACCACTTGGGTCAATGACTGAACCAAACATAACTTTCAGTAAGAACGCACAAGGACTCAAACACACAAGAATAACAAAGATTGGCAGGGAACGGCAATTCCTGCACTATGGATGGTGCTCTGTATCTGAGCCACACTAAAGAAACTGAAAGTGACTCGCTAGCTACCAGCGAGTGCAACTATAAAACAATCAGGTGCATCATGGGTAATGTAGTGTTAAACCAGGGCACGGACTTTTAACACTACTAATGTTAGCCCAACAAAAAACGACATTCAGCTTCCTTTAAGCACCTTAGCTTGAATGTTGTAGTGTAGCAAATAAAGTTATTATTAAAATATTTTGATAGTATTCTGTGCATTTAATAATATATTTACTACAAGAAAAAAATACATCTTAAGTTTTTTCATACTTGCATAAGGTCCATTAGGATCCCAGCAGAGACCATTCCAAGTCCTGATATTAGGTATGGGACCATAACCTGAGCCGCGATGAGCCATGCGCTCTCTGGCAGGAAACCATGTTCAGACCGCGTCAGCTTCCATGTCACGCCGCGCAGCTTCTTGTCCTGGTAGCGTAGCTCCAGCTCTAGACGAGTCACCACCATGATGACAGGGGGGTCACTTTAAATTAAGATATCTCATACTGAGAGAAATTTCAGCCAAAACGTAAGTAGTATTCACTTCCTATATGTCCAAATAATCTTGGATAGGGTCAGTGGCCCCAAAGAAGTCAACAGATTGAATACTGAAGAGGAAGCCAATCAATCTTGTTGTCCTTCATCTAAAGTAGGTCAAGGGTAACTTGTTTTAAATAGCCAATATTGTTGTTGAACTTGATTAAAAGAAAAAGGATTGTTCCATGTCAAGAAGAAATTAATAACCTCTTTTTTAATTTGCCTTTAATAACCGCTCTGATGAGAGAAATTAGTTTCAACTGCGTTTTCAGACACTTATGTTTCTATTCTTTTGAATCAGTGCCCCTTTTTCGTCAGGTAAAATCAAAGTCACAGGCGTTAAACCTAAATTTAGGGCATGAAGCGAGGAATTCTTGGCCACGTAGTGAGTCAGCAGTAATGACGTATCTATTTGTCAGCCCCACTGGGGAACACATTCATTAACACCATTTCTGATTTATAGGTCACGATGTCCAACAAGCCACGGTACTGAACGTTAATGTCTCAATCTTTGATTAAGAGGTAAATCTACTCCAACATTTCAGATAGAGACTGCTGAGATGATCTGTCCAGCTGTCGACCAGGTCTGATTGAGCTCCTGTTGCTCCGGGATCAGTTTGATTTACTTCACAGGGGAGTTTGAGTGCAGTCCTAAATCCTCCTGATCCAGTCTGAAACACATTTGACCTCCATCTTAAAGGCACAACTGTATCCCGCAAGTGACGGCAATCTGTAATTATCAGCTCAGTTCCTCTATTGGAAGAAGATGAGGAATATTCCAAAAGGTCTTAAGAGTTAAAATCAGCAGAAAGCTCTTATGCTTTTTTCTTTCCAGTCTGTTGTATTATTTGGCAGGCTCAAAATGAGGGTCAAAAGGAGTTCTGTAAAGCCAAAGAAAGATCCGGTGAGAGGATTGAGAAGCCGGCTTCAGGCAGACAGAAGTGTCTCCTTCCTCCTGTCAGCATCAGCGTAGTCCTGCTCAGTCGTGACGTAGCAGGGAAAGAGGCAGGGCAGTCTGGACGGTGCAAACTCAGGAGGGAAATGACTGGCTTCCCTTTCGCTCTCCTTCTCCTTCTTACTGCGTGTCTGCCTCCCGTCCTCCCTCCTTCTCGCCATGTGACATCCCCCTCTCTACGTCAGATGGCCTCCTTGCATTATTCCCTCTCTCATCCACCTTGCTCTGTATCGTGACTCAGTCTTTCTCCTCATCCGATTCTTCCATCTCTACCTCATGTCCACCTGCTTACACAGTGATCTTGGAACGCACTGTGTCTCGGTCCATGTGACACCTCAGGACCGAGCAAACACGCTCACTGTACAGCAAAGCCCTGACCTAACTTCAACAACTCAGCAGAACTAAAACTGATTCCTGAAGCAATTTCCATGTCAAAGCAGCACTGCGATAATCACTCCGGCACGTTGTCTATGCTTATTTATTTGTATTCTTACGATCACTAATAATTAATTAGTGCAGGACCTTCCAGTCTTTTTATTCCTTTCCAGTACAAGAAATTACCACTTAAAAATAGAATACACACCTAATGTTCTTTCATGGATTTAAAAGCATAAAAAGCATGGGATCGATACCAAGTGAAATTCTATTTTTACCTCCATTCTGCATTAGAGTCTGCATTAGTTCAAACTGAACCATGGTTTTGAGTAGTTTCTAGAGGGGGAACTTTTTCGGCTGCTGTTTTGGACAACGACTGGATATGGGTAGACCAAGAAAGAAGCTGCACCAGTCAACAAGAGAAGCAGGAGGATTGAACTGTGTTTTTAATTCAACAATTGAGAACATGGGCACATAAATATCGTGTGGTAATTAATAGAGGTGTAAGATACTACCAGGTCATGAGACAATACACAATATTACTTTACGCAATATTTTCTGGGAAACTAAATATCCATATCTAAAGATTGGAAAAAATATTTTTCTTAAAGAGAAATCAGAATCAGACTAAATCGCACAGTGTTCGCAACTAAAAGGTCAAAGCTTTACAAAAACTAGAGATCCAAAGTCAGTGGATCTGTATTTGTAGCAATAGGGATTTACGAGAACAATGTCTAGTTCATAAAAATAATGACCCAAAGTTTGATTTAACAGAATCCATAAGGACTTGGTTCCTGGATAATCGAAACATGGATGGCCTCACAGGCATCAAACCCAGCATGTTCAAATGAAGACGAATAATTTTTAAGTTTTAGCTTTCTAGCTCACAAAGGAAAATACCATGCAAACAGAATTTTAAAGAGCAACATGTTATCACCCTAAATATACTGTTGGCTTGTGGGAAACAAGAGCTACTGGTCACTTTTCTAATCCATATGCAATTAAACCACACTAATGGACAAAATATTTGGCCATCCAACACTCTCGGTCTGCTGTGACCTCTTGACAACACTTAATTGGTTTGGTTTGTCAAAGCAAAGCATTTATTGCTTACTGGCATCTGGGAGGCTTTCCAGCTAACAACAATTTTGAAGTTAATTTCAGCACAGCGGTTTACACAAGACTTTACGCTCTTATTAACTAGAAGTAAAGATGATGTGATGTCAAGTGGTCTATTAAATCCAACAGACGTTTTTATGATGTCTTTATAGCAACAACAATTACCGGCTATGTTAGCTATGTCATGCTGCCTCAGTTTGAAAAAAATGGTAGAAAAACAGCAAAAACATCAAATCGCCATATTAAACCCCCAGAGTTAAAAATGAATGTAGGATGCCATCAGAGGGTGCATGTATGACCACAGAAGTGAGATTAGCAAAATCTGACTCAGAATCCTAACTGGTTAGAGTAGTGTGTGTCATTTTTTTTAACTTTAAGTCCGATCGGCACAGGTCCTTTAATGTGCGCAACGTTCTGGCAGAGAGCCAACAGCCAAAGTCGTGACTAATCAGCTTCCATCCATGCAGGAAGATAATGTATACCGTACCCTGCAGGCTAGAAGGCTTATTGATGAGCAACAGATGGAGAGGGTGGAATCGGCTACGTGAAGACATACTAGGATTTATCGGTGTTGGACAGACAGAGAAAAACAGAGGATGCAGCACATCGTACAGCAGACAGCGGTGTCTGATTTCTTACAGCCCAGCTGGCTGCAGACCAAACATCACAAGGCAAAGGATAAAGACATGACAAGCCCACACACACACACACACATATGCTTAAACACACAATCTACACAGACTACTAACGAAAAAAGACAGAGATTTATTTCTATTCTTTCTATTATACTGTAAAGGGGTTCATTAGAGGTTGAGGTTGGAAGACATTAGCAGACAGTAGATAGCAGATAGATACTGCAATAAGGATATTGGTGGTGATTTATCCTCATTTTCCTCAGTCTTCTCCGTCTTTTCTCATCATCACAATTTCATTATCATTTTAACGAGCTTTATCCACGCCACCATTTCAATCTCTATTGATTATTTGGTTAAATCCATCCAGTTGTCCATATATACTTAACACAAAAAGTAAGGAAATTTGTGTCTGATATTTTTGTTTCATATAACAATGTTTTTTGGCAATAAATCTTGGAAACCCTGTTTATTTCCCCTGAAATGGTGCCTAATTTGTAAGACAAATGCATGTGTGGGTTGAGCAGCAGAGTTTAATATGTGGGTTACACCTGAGGTACAACAATAGGTTTGGTTTGGCTATGAATAATAAGTGCCAAGGATAATTATTAACAAAGTTAGTAATTTGAATCGAAATTATCAAGTCAGGACACCACCTGTTTATCAAGAATTAATAGCCAAACAGCTGTCAGATATTGTTTTATGAATACCTGCCTGGTGAGGTGTGGTATTATAGAACAATATATAAAAAAGTGAATTCAGGGACTGCCGTTCTTGAACAGCAGGCACTACACACATATACAGAGTAAAAACCAATAACTTCTCTCTAAAATATAGGAATTTATTAACAAAATACTTCAACTTCAAGTTAAAATACTTTAGTCAACAAACTATATAACTAGGATAGTAACATTAACTAAAATAAGTAAAAATTAAAAGAATAAGGAAATCTGATAAACTATAGGAAAATAACAGTTAAAAGAACAAATAGTAATAAATCGAAGGCACTAACCAATAGAATGATGTAGTGTTATCACCGTTCAGTCTGAATATGTATGCTTAAGAACCAAGGTTTGTTTTGAGGACCTGGGAAATCAGGCCAAATTAGGTCCAAAAGCTAACAAAAAACAACAGTTGCTAAGTGTTCAAACAACCAGTTCACAGCAGGGAAAAGAAAACATTATTTTAATAAAACAATGTTTCAAAAAAGAATTGGGTTAATTAGAAATCATTAACATTTTGGACAATTGATTCTTAATGTTAAGTTAACTAGTCATCACAGTGGCTTAATGGACTTATGACTACCAAGATGGTGATATAAAATGGATATTGACACAGTTTGGTCAACGGACGGCAGGCGTGAAGATGTCACATCTGGAAATTGACGACTCAGCTAACAACAAAGAATATAGCAGATGAGGCCCTATTTAGCAAGCATTCTAGGTCCTGCATGTACCTTTAGGTATCATTAATACAAATAATAATGTGTGTATGAGCGCTGGTGGCGATGACAGCGTGAACAGAATGAGCTGTGCTGTAAACACAGCAGAACTAATGGTGGCTTCAGTCGTTGCAGTAGCAGAGCTTTAGCTTAAGCATTAGCAGCTAAGATAATAGAGATACAATTTAGCAAGTTTATAGGGACTATGGGGACTTATTTTATGCAGGTTAGTGAGAGGATATGAATTGAAAACACATAAAACGAAATAAGCTCATCGTATGAGTAAAGTGAGTCTTTACAAGTCGTTCACTTTATAAAAACTATTTGTAGCATTAGGTTCAGTGGCCTGTTAGCACTCATGCAGTTAAGCCCTACAAACAAAGCAAAACACAATAAAATAAAACAATATTTAAATTGTTTTATCCTAAACCAATTTCCTCTAACCAGAGACAATCTCTTACATGAATCATTCTGATGCACAGGAGGACATCCGTTAGGGCCAGTGAGTTGTGTGGCAGCCGCTCTCGGTCCAGAGGCTGGGGGGAAAGTCGGCTTGGACTGGAACTGCGGTTTCACAGCAGTGATCTTCATTAGGCAGTGGGGAAAAAACTGCTTTGTCCATGGGAGCTCTCGGCCAGTGTACGGTCACTCATACACAAACAATTGACCGTACTTTACTTTGGATCCAAGGTTTCTTTGGTGATGCACTCTTTTGCTTGGCCAGCGAGATCGAAATGTTCACGATCAAAACGTTCATGTTCGTAGGATTTTGGTAATTTTTCACAGGCTCAAACCCACACCTTCAACTCTGCTGCTCAACCCATAAATGCATTTTCTTTACAATTGTGGCACCATTTAAAGGGAAATAAACAGGCTTTCCAATGGTATAAGATTTACTGATAAGAAGCATTGTCACAACAAATAGATCCACTAAACATAAATTCTCTGCCTTCCATTTTGTGCTGTTTGAATGCAGACTGTCCACACCCACTTTTCCAGCATCACATGAGATCCTCAATATTACTGACATTTTCATTCTACTTGTTGTTCCTCAACTTGTGACTCTGCTTTGTGTTATTGTATGTGTTAGGTAGGAGTTTATCAAGCTGCAAACCTTACCTAGTTGAACTGTACCGTTGTGTGGATTGCAATGACAAACTTATTCTCATGGTTTTCCTGAGCAGGGACTGGGAAGCTGGTCAGAGTTGATGGATGGAGATGAATACATAGAAATGTGCTGTAGGTGTTCATGACACAAGCAGCACCTTACAAAGAACAGAGCAACAAAGACTGTTCAAGGTAACACTGCTGTGCCTGTATTCTGATGCCTCATGCGGTCCAGAAAGTCTGAACACGAAATAACAAGGACTTGGTATCTATACCAGTGAGTTCGTAACAAAGTTAAAGTGACGCCTGGAAAGGGAAGGGTTGCACTTCACTACTGTATCCTCCTCCACTGCCTCTGCTTCCCTACATATAGTCTGTAACAAAACTTTGTAGCCATAATTCTCTAGCTTTGTTTAGCTGAGTCGAAATGTACCAACAACCACTAAATATAATTCCATTTTAATTTAGAAAAAACTGCCTTTACAATACAAAAACCGAAATAAATGGTTACAGTTATTTATGAGCTATAGAAAAGTTGATACAATCAGAATCAGAATCAGAATCAGAATCAGCTTTATTGCCAAGTTTGTACATACAAACAAGGAATTTGACTCCGGTACACTTTGCTCTTTGGTTTTGTTTTTGCACTACAGAATTTTACATATTTCCAAAGTCCCAAATATACAAAATATAAAAAAAAAAAGGGTGCATTTGCAACATCTGTATGCTGTTGTTTTGTATTTTATTGAATGTTCACAGAGAAACAGCCGGGGGAAGAAACTGTCTCTGTGGCGGGGGTTTTTTGTGAACAGCGCTCTGTAGCGTCGCCTGAAGGCAGAACTCTAAACAGTTTATTTTGCAGGGTGTGTGGGGTCTGCAGAGATTTTAGCAAAGTTTTTTCTGACCCTAGACCTGTATAAACCCGGGATGGAGGGAAGGTCAGCCCTGATGATTCTCTCTGCAGACCTGATTGTTCGTTGCAGTCTGGACCTGTCCTGTTTTGGGGATGAACCGAACCACACGGAGATGGATGAAGACAGGACAGACTGAATGATGGCAGTTTTTGGGGAAGATGACCAGCAGCCCCCTTGGAAGGTTTTTCTTTTTTATTGCCTCGGGAAGTACAGTTTTTCCCCGGGGCCTTTTTCCCGAACAGTGTCTATGGTGAAGCCCATCCAGGCCTCAGAGATGGGGGTTTCCTAAAAACCCTGAAGTGACCCCACAGCCGAACGGTGTTTTTTGAGGATGGTGAGGGGGGGTATGGAGGTGGTGTTTTCCGAAAGCCCACCCCATCCCCCACATTTCTGAGTGGGTTGAGTTCCGGGAAATTCGGGATTTACACCAGTGTCCCACCCGATCCACCTCCTGTCTGTATGCAGACTCATCACCGTCCTGGTTCAGTCCAAAGACCAGTGGTGTCATCTGAAAATTTTCAGGAGTTTCACGACGGGGGTTGCTGAGGTGCAGTCATTTGTTTTTACAGGGAGAAGAGGAGTGGGGATAGAACAAACCCCTGGGGGGCCCCAGTATTTTTTGATTCTGGTTCGGGAAAGAAGATGGCCCCCCAGTCTCACCTGCTGCTGTCGGTCCGTTCAGGAAAAGCTGTTGATCCACTGACAGGTGGGGGTGGGACGTTGAGCTGAGTGAGCTTCTGGTGGAGGATGTCTGGTATGATTGGTGTTGAAGGCCGAGCTGAAGTCTACAAACAGGATCCTGGCGTAGGTCCCTGGGTGGATCGAGGGGTTGCAGGATGAAGTGTAGACTAAGTTAACAGCATCATCTGCAGACCTGTTTGCTCGGTACGCAAACTGCAGGGCATCCCTAGAGGGCCTGTGATGTCTTTCAGGTGCTTCAACACCAGCCGCTCAAAAAGGGTTTCATGACCACAGACGTCAGGGCTACAGGCCTGTAGTCATTTAATCCTAGGAGGTGGGTTTTTTTGGGCACTGGGGGTGATGGTGGATCGTTTGAAGCAGGAGGGGACCTCACACTTCTCCAGTGACTTGTTGAAGAAACGGGTGAAGATTGGAGCGAGTTGATTTCCCCGGGTTTTAGGCATGATGGGGGGACGTTATCAGGGCCCCCAGCTTTTTTGTTTTTATGCGCTGAAAGAGCCTGTTTACATCTTCCTCAGAGATCTTTAGTGCAGGCAGAGGATCTGAAGGTAAAAGGGGTTGGTTTTCTTTTCTGGTCGAACCTGTTTCCTTTAATGGGATGTGGAGGAAATTGGTTTGAGGTGTGAATGGCTTTTTGTCATGTCTGCAGTAGAAGCCCCTTCAGACGGTTGGGCCAGGCGAGGACTTTGGTTTAGGAAGGTGGTGGGGCTTTGTAGGCAGTCAGGGGTTTTTCCCGACCAGTCCATACAGCCGAAGTGTCACCAGTAGAAAGGCTGTTTTCAGCTTCTCACTGTAGCTTCTCTTGGCTGCCTGATCTCTTTTGTTAGTCTGTTCCTGGCCTGTGGGACCGCGCCCCAATCTCCACTGCTGTGAGCTTCTTTCCCTTTTCCCTGCGCAGATTCCTGAGATGTGGAGTTTTTGACCAATGGCTTGTTGTTCCCCAAAAGGGGCAGAAGGCTTTGGTCGCCCCACACAGTTTTCACAGAAACTGGTAAAGGATGTCACCCCATCAGTTAGTTCGTTTAAATCAGTGGCTGAGGTTTCAAAATCAGTCCAGTCTGTGGGATTCAAAGCCCGGGCCTGTAGCATTTTGCTTCGATTCCTCAGTCCACTTTTTTAACAGTGTGAAAACCGTGGGTTTTTGGAAATCTTAGTCTCTGTCTGTAAGTTGGGATGAGGTGGATAAGGCAATGATCGAGAAAAAACCCAAGGGCAGCCCTGGTAACAGCATGATTATGGGTCCTTAAAAAAATGTGTAAAAGGGGGGGCCCGTGTGTTTTTGTCTCTGGTGGGACACTTTAATATGCTGTCTCGTATTTTTGGGGGGCTCATTCGAGAGATTTGCGCTGTTAAAAAACTCCCAGTATTATAATGAAAAAGTCAGGGTGGTTTTTTTTCCACATCTGTAATCAGCCCCAGCAAGATGTTTTTCGGCGGCAGAAGTGCAGCCATGCGGTGGAAAATATGAGCCGATTATTATGAACGAGGAAAACTCTCTCGGTGAGTAAAACGGTTTACGGATTATGGAGAATGACTCCAGATCCGGACTACATGTTTTCCCCAGCACTTTATGTCTCTGCCACCAACCTTGTTTATATAAAAGCAGATTCCGCCTCCTCGCTTCTTCCCCTGATAGCTCCGCGCTGCGATCCGCTCTGAAACAGCGGAAGTCCGGTATCAGCAGTGCGCGGTCCGGGATGTTGTCACTCAGCCATGTCTCGGTGAAGCAGAGAACCGCTGATCTGCGGAGGTCCGAGTTTTTACGGTGAGAAGAAGTAGCTCGTCCATCTTGTTCCCTTAGAGAGCGGACATTTGCCAGGTGGATTGAAGGCAGTGGTGTGCGAAGTCCCTTTGCGGAGCTTTACCAGGGGCGCCAGCCGCTTTCCCCTCCGACGCCCCCGGCGCAGTATCCCGTATAGTGCCGCCGCTCCGCTTGCCAGAAGCTCAGTGAACCTCGGATGGATGAAAGATGGTGAAAAAATCCCAAGAGAGGACTCTCTGATGTTGAGAAGTTCCTCTCTACTGAATGAGACCACCGAATTGTGGCCCAAGACCACAGTACTGTGGCTCGAAAAACATAAAAACACACAAAATACAAAAACAAGGAGAGAGCCAAGCTCCGAGGCTGCCATCGTCGGCGCCATCTTGATGATACAAAGTTTCATGCTTACTGTATGTAAAATAAAAGACTTAGTGGATCATCAGAACAACTACGACATCTCATACACTGTTTACACACCAACATAAATATGATTTTTCCCCTACAAACAATCAGAAAATGGCAATTAATTTGTTTCCCATTGTTAGTGGTACACTCTTTACCCTTTCAGATGAGCAAATGAGAGCAAAACTAAACGTTACAGCGCTGAGACAAAATATCCCCTCCATCTGCTTCTGCTTTTAGTTTTAATATCAGAAAAAGACAACCTGAGTTATCCTGAAAAGGGATAACAGTTATCCAAACCAACCCTATGTGAAAAAGTGGTCCCCTTGCTAAATCGTTAATTAACAGTGATGAAGCACATTTTTTACCAGTTTCACTAGCAACAGCCAGGCTTGATAACTGCCAAACCTGTGGGATCAAGACATCACTTAAACAGAACCTGTTTCACGACATAAAAAAGGGCCACAAGATCTGAAAAAAGCAGGAAATCATATCCTGATCTCGTTCCAAACCTTCAAACACCTCACTAACAGCTTTCACTTTTCTTAACTTTCTCAGAGCAATATAGTAGCGATATGGTGCATTCACTAATCAGAAAAAGGTTTGATCTTTGAGTATCTGACCACCCAGTGATAAAACCAAAGAATTTATGGACCAAAAAAATAGTATGAGTGGTGGGACCTAATAATGGACAGGCAGATTCCAGCTATCAGCAGAGTTTTTTAGTTCATGTCTAGTAAAAACCTTGATATTTAGGCTAATTTAGCAGAAAACGAGTATTATAGTAGAATTTGTAAAGTGATCTAATATCAAACTAGGGCTGCAAGAAAAACATAAAACTGTAATAATATTGGTTAATATTGCGATGATGATATCAATTGTGATTAACCTGCATTTTCCATTTCCCTCCTGTTTTTTCCATCATCATGATGACCCTGCCACTACCCGAGATATGACAGACCACAGACAGAAACAAAAAAGGAAATAAAAAGGGGAAAAATGAACAGGCAATATTAAAGTTGATAAACTAACCTGTATGTTGTCCAGCACCATGCCAGCCATCACCATCCCCATCCCGGCCAGCAGGTAGGGGAAGAGTACCTGAAGACAGATCGCAATGGCTGATTCCTCCTCCAGTTCGGCGATGGACACTTTAGGCCTCTCCTCCAGCAGCTTTTTAGGAGAAGGCGGTTGAAGACGGGATGATATGAGATCATCGTCTGCATCTAAGATGTCTTGAAGATGAGCGCTGGGACTCCCACCAGCACCCTTCCCCTTGGAGCGGGACTTTTTGTTCTTCTTCCTGTGCCGGGCCTGTTGTGGTTTATCATCACCGGGCATGACGGCTGTATTGGTTTTCACAAGGTGGGTTGGTTTGATTCAATCTAAAGGACACAAGATACAATGAGATGTCAGTCCTTAGGATACAAGACTTTAAAAAGCTCCTTTATGCCAACAAATGCTACATGACTATGTGATGAAAATATGGAAAAGCAAACTAACTAAGTGTACCACGACTAAGGTTCCTCAGTCTTTTAACTGTATTAAATAAATGCTGAAGTTCAATACTTCCTTCTGCATTCTAAAACACAAATATCTGTATTTAAAGCCGTCGGCATTGGTTTACTCTTTAAGCTTCCCTGTGGCAGCAACATGTCCCCATTCCTCCAGAGGGGAAAGGTAGCAGCCTGATGTTTCTATTTAAAGCTCCTTAGTAATTATTCTTCAGCAAGTATGACCACCTCTATAAAAGCAGGCGTTTTGCTGAGTAAAAAGTTCTGCACTAACATAAATGCCAAGATGGAAAGACATCAGCAATGAGCTCAGATAAGCAATTGCTGCTGCGTTTCAGTGTTGACAGGTTAAAGCTATCCTTCAACAATTTTAAAGTTCATCAGTTTAAAGAGAAAAAAATTATTCACGAGTGCAAGCCATTTAAGACATCTGCCAATCTTCTCCCAGCAAATTCCTTATAAATCCAACTGTGTAAGGCTTAGAGAAATTAAAAGTTAAAGTTCAGGACAGGAAAAAGACAGAAGCATCTTATCTCAAAAATAATATTTCAGCAGAACTTAGTTTTGCAAAAGTACATCTAGCTGAACCCCAGAACATCTGAAACTATTTCATTTGGACATATGACACTAAAAAAGGGAGACTGTAATCCCAGTTTGGAGAAATACAGCATATTGACACAAACACCTCATACCAACTTTCAGGCACGGTGGTGGAGGGTTGATGATATGAGCTTGTTTTGGAGCCACAGGACATGACTATCGACTCACTGACTTTGGAGTCAATGAGTCAGCCATGATCTCCTTTGTAGGAAGAGCACAGCATAAATTCTACATTAGATTTTTTTTAAAAAGCGAATAAATCGGCACAGATTGAAATTGGCCAATTTTGCCTTGACTGGCTCTGATTGGTGATTGGCAGCTAAAATACTGAAAAACACTGATGTTTTTTTTTTAAATACATCAAACCTAAAAGCTCCCAAGATTTTTGGTCTATAAATGCATCAACCAATACCAGGCACTTTTTTAGATTAATAATGGCTCAGATAAAGGTTAGGGAGATGCTTTGATGCATGAATTGGTTTTCTGTTGCAATTCCTTCAGTTTTGGTTGGATTCAAAAGCTACTACCTCCACTAAAGACAATTAATCAAAGATAACTGTTGATTTTTTTTAAGAAATATAAACCTTTGAAAAAAAACATAATTGATCAAAATCAGAATCGGGTAGGTTAGATCAAACAAAACTCGGCGTCAGCCAGAAAAAAAACAGCTGATCGGTGCGTCTCTATCAGATTACATAAGAAAAGTTTTGCAACGGCCCAGTAAAAGTCTCAGCCTGATTGAGATGCTGTGGCAGACCATTATGATGGCTGTGCATGAACCAATGTCTGCACAAACGACTAAGCCTACTTCAAGTTGTCGCAGTTAAAGGTGCTTGAATAAGATATTTGTTTTTCCCATTAATGCATAGACGAGAATGTCGAGTTTTTACCCCTTTTCTCTACACTATTTTGGGTTTTGTGAAGACAATTTGATTATAATATACTGAATTGCATTTTATATTGAAACATTTCATGGTTTTAATCAAAAATCCATATAGTTACCTGTTTTTTGCATATGGGGAAAAAAATCCCTATTTATACCCTGTCGGAGGCGACATCATGCACAGTTTCAGGACCTTCGCAATTTAATTACATACGAATGTTTTAAATGCCTGTTTTAGAACCTAAACTTTGAATTCATTTTTTCAAGCGAGACCCTGTTAGCAGTGCTAGATTTATTTATTGTTGATTCGTTCAAACGGCCTGAATGGGTTTAAACAGCGGAATTAAAACAGCAGTACACACACATGTCCACACGGAGTCCCAGCACACGGTGTCCTAATTCATGTGCAAGACCGCAAATCTTTCCAAAAATCCCCGCGTAAATGTTTTCTGGTTCCGTGCATTTCTTCACTGGAAGCAGCCATATGTACATCCCATAATACAGCTGTCACGGTAACAACAGTTACATAGCCTGGCGCCCTCTGATTGGAGCAGATTTGGAGTGAAAAATTGCTCCTCAACTTGTGTACTTAGCGTGTCAGCTGTGGTATGGCGAGCTGATTTATCATATTATCGCATGTATGTTTCTGTATTTTTCACAAACAAAAGTTTGTCTACATTCTTTTACAAAGCCTCTTTTGCACAGATGTGAGCACAACATCCAAACAAACTGTACAATAAAATACAATTGTAAACGTTAAGATTAGTTTTTATTTGGTATTGAAATTTCAGACATCTACAATCAGGTTAGGTCCATTTTAGATTCATAAAACCTAGAATATGATTTTAAATGTTATAAAAAATAGTAATTAGTAAACATAGGCATGCCTGCAAATTGAATGATATGTATATGTATTTTAAAAAAACGTATACTGTACAGTGTCTTGTGTCATATTATTTTAATGCAAAACAGGTGAAATGAAAATTATAGCCAACAAAAACTATATTGTAAATATTCTTAATGTTTGTGGTAAATCAAATGAGGCATTTACAACACATAGAAGACATCTTGCTGGATTTTGGAAATTGAAAAGTGACAAAACTGATTTTACTGTGCAGCGTTCCTTGAGATGGCAGAATAGTCAGACTTGCTGCTAGTGTAGGTTGCTGTAAATGAAATTAAAAAATAAACATTTTGACACATATGCCGAAGATATGTGGCATATGTGTCTAATCTTATTTTGTTTTTGCTTCTTTTTTTGATATCTGCAAAACAATTCATCATCTCTACCTATTACATGCTAAAATAGTTGGAGACTTTTTAGGGTATCTTAGTTTCTCCATAAACTAACTATGCTCTATAATGGTTAATCAAAGAAATATCAGTTCGATCGATTGAATATAAAATATGACACAGTCATTTTTTTTTTGTTAAGATGAATTCTACTACTAATATACAAAAAATGCAATGGGCAATAAAAATTTTTTTATTATATGTTATAATGGCTTGTCATACTCGAATGTACAGCCAAAGGGAGGGCTTTGACTAGTTTGCTCAAATCCAAGAATGTACGTACACCTTGACCACAATGAGTGATAAAAACACAGCAGAACTTTTAAAATGCCAACAGAAACACTGTTTTGAATGAAAACATCTCTGTCTAATGCTTTCGCTAGTCACTATATAGCACAACATTGTTGAGTAGATCAAAAGTGTACATGATATTCTAAAATGTTTGCAGAAAAAAACATCTAAAAGTGAGCTGTGCATATGTATTCAGCCCCCTTTACTCTGTTACCCCAGAATAAATTCTAATGCAGCAAATTTACTTCAGAATAAATCTTGATAGGGAAAATAAAGCAAATATGTGTGTAATTTATTTTCAGGATTAATCAAACTGTTCTGTGAAGGCTTCCAAGATTTGCTTGAGAACATTTTAGAACAAGGAGCATCATGAAGAACAAGGAGCATCATGAAGACCAAGGAACACTGCAGACAGATCAGAAAGAAAGTTTAAAGCAAGGTTCACTCCATCGTCTAAAAATGGAAAAAATATGGCGAAACTGCAAACCGGCTAAGACATTAACCTAAACTGAGAAGCTTCGCAAGGAGAGCCTTCTCTAGAGGAGCTGCAGAGTTCCACAGCACAGGTGGGAGAATGTGTTGGAAGTCATTGTTGAAAGAAAGCTAGAAGATGTGCCATTGCAGTTTTCCACAAGCCATATAGAGGACACAGCAAACGTGGAAGAAGGGGCTCTGGTCAAAATGCAACTTTGGTCAACATGTAAAATGCTATGTGTGGTGGAAACCTAACGCTGCACATCATACTAAAAAAACACAACCTCAAGGTCAAACAGGGTTTTGTCAGCATCATGCTGTGGGGAATATTACCTAAATATTCAATGAAAAATATCAGGAACAATTTTAAGACATTGTATAGTGTAATCTAATGATAAACACATAGACTCTTTTGGCACACAGGTGTCAACGTATATTCATGTCAAGAATCATAGTGACTGTATTGGTGGATCCACAGTGACAAAACTGACAAAACTGGATCCACTGATCGACACCGATCCACTGATCGGTGTCGATCAGTGGATCCAATACATGAAAACCATTAAACGTATAAGAAGAAACAGCAATGACTAAATTCTCCAATGACATGTATGCATGTAGTATTCTACATATCACCTAACCATGCTTGCTGCAGTGTCACTGCTCTTAGACTCTAACACAACGCTCAGTCAACATGCGTTCAACAACTTATTGCTAAAGCTTCCACTAGTTCTATCTCTGCCTAGAAGGAAACATGGCTAAAACTCTCTACATACAAATTCCTAATACAGCTTTGCTTTAGTTGAAACAGTTTTGGTTTCATTGATCAGTCCTACCTTTTGTCTTCAGATTTTGCTCGTCAAACTGAGTCTGTGCTAAGCCGAGTTGGGTCCAAGCTCCCAGAAATAACACTGTACGCCTGCTATGCTCTGTGTGTATGTCTCTATCTAAATTAAGGCTATCTGTATGATCTGATTTCCATTTTCTGATGTACGTTTGTATAGTAGGCCCTTTGTGTGTGCATGTGCAGCGTATAAGCTAGTGTGCATGCATCTTGAGGCACCTTCTTAAATTACATGGCATTAGCAGATAAGGTTATCCCCCTGCCCTGCTGTCTCCTTCCATCTCTTGTAGGCAGGCTGATGGCAGCAGGCAGCTGGAACATTTCACTGTTTCATTCATTAAAACGTTATTATAAATGTATGATTTGGAATTAGTTAAAGACTAAAAGCTCAGAGGAACAATATTTATTTCTCCTAAAATATGATTCAACTAACCCTTTCACGCATATATTATGTTTACCACATGTAGTGTATACAACCACCTTCTTTTCTAGAGGACACAAGCACCTATAAGGCTGTCACACTGCTGACTGGCAAGTGATTATCTGCTTGTTTCAAGAAGTTGTTTGGGTCACTAGTAGGTGTCATTGTACAAGTAACGCACTAGCATTGTAGCTTGTATGCAAGTATAGC
Source organism: Crenichthys baileyi (assembly GCA_036173005.1). NCBI lineage: Eukaryota > Metazoa > Chordata > Actinopteri > Cyprinodontiformes > Goodeidae > Crenichthys > Crenichthys baileyi. The sequence continues at coordinate 945,821 of JAHHUM010000303.1, read as the reverse complement.
AACAAACCCACTCATTTAAGGAAATGCATTAGGAAATGCATTCTGAATGTGAATTTTAGTACCACATTGCAGAATTGGGATAAAAGCAATTATCTAATGTATACCTGCAAGACTTAAATATGTGATCAATTAATTAAGAGACATCCTTCCACTACAGTCATGTTTTAACATGGGTCATGGAAAGAAAAGGTGCAATCTGTTGGAAAGAAGATTAGAGATATCAATCCTAAAGGCGAAGACCAGGTAGCTTCATATTCATGTGACAACAGATGTTGATGTTAAAAGTGTTCAGATTCAAGGGACTGTAGTCAGCCTTCCAGCATATGGACCCACGAGGAAATACAACCTTAGTTCGATCAGAAAGATTGCAGATTGTAGAAAAAGAACCAAAATCCTTGAACCTAAACTCCAAAGTTAAGACATGTCACTTTCTGATCGCACCATCTGTTGCTTCTTGAAGCATAATGGACTCCATAGAAGAAGTCACTGAAAGGCTCCACTACTGACAAAAACACACACAAATAAATGGTATGTTGAGAAGTCACAAAGTTTCTAAGAGAAAACCTTTACGCAGATGAGACAGAACTGGAGATTTTTGGCTCATCACATCACCTCTATGTTCAGATGAGGAAAAATTATGCTCTCAAAGATAGGTTCACCACATCCTATGAAACATGGAAGTAACATAGTTTTGTTTCGGGGCTTCTTGGCTGCATTGGACACTGGGAACCTTAAATCTGTGCAGGGCATAATGAAGTCTCAAGACTACTAAGACATCCTCGAGAGGAACACACTGCCAAATGTCAGAAACATCAGCCTCATTGGCAGGTCAATATTTTACTTGACAGGAGAATGACCCAAGCCATACAACTTAAAGCACTCAAAAATGTCCAGAGAAAACAGAAGACAAAACAAAACATTGTACTGTTGTTATGAATATGCCACTGGCTTGTTTTTAATACTAAACGGTATTTGTCAGATCATAACAATATAAGTGTCATGGTTTGATTCAGTTTCCTGACCCACATGCAGAACCATTTAAGAGACACAGTAGGAAGTTTAAAGGATTTATTTAAAACGTGTTTCAGTCGGTGATGTGACTTTACACATAAACACACACACAAGGTCGGTCAAAGCATTCTGGCTGGGTGGTGTCTGGAGAGGAGAGAATGAGTTAGGCAAGGGAATACTCAAAGCTTGGGATATTGTTTAATAACCTAACTTTGCTTTAAACGTTCTCCCTGACTTGTCTGCTGTGTTCCTTGGTTTTTATGATGCTGTTTGTTAACTAATGTTTTCTAACAAACCTGTGAGGCTCTCACAGAACAGTAGCATTTGTCCCCAGATTAAATTACACACTTTATTAGATAATTAGGTGATTTCTGAAGATAATCAGTTTTACTGAACTTTATTTAGGGGTGTGAGGGTAGAGGGGTGAGGTTTTGAGTAAAAATACCTGCCAAATTTCCCCAAAAGATTTGAACTTTTTGAAACCTTGGTTATCCTTTTTTTTGCACTGCAAAAAAACAATGGGTTTGTTTTGGATCTTAAAAAACCCCCAAAGAAAAACGCTAAAGTTTTGGTAGTAAAAGACAAAAAAGGGAAAGGGAAAATTCAAGGGGTATGAAAACTTTTTTTAGTTGAGGCTTTTATTGTGTGAATTCTAGGGGGCATTTTTAGTTTTTTCTAACTAGCAGTGCGCAACCCCCCACTGATGTCGCACAGACCAAAAAGTAAAAA